>JARHVA010005390.1:480000-492500 GCA_037957365.1 Torreya grandis
AAATGGTGTCTCACTAAGTACTAGTAAGTTCAGGTATAGAAAAATGGTAAGGTAAATGGAAATAGTGATGGAAAGGTGATGTGGAAATCCATGATAAAGGGTGTTATTTATAACTTTTTCAAATGTAGTTATAATTAAAAATAAATAAAGGTAAAGAGTCAATGGTACTAATTTTAACATAGATGGTTATAATTAGTAACATAAGTAATGAACATAACATCAAATGAAGGATGTAATTTACAGGGCCACTATCATACTACTTTCATATATTGGCATTCAAATGTTTAATTTTGAAAAAAAAAATGGAACTAAATCTGTCATCAACCAATTCATCTAATTGAAGTAAAAATGAATTAGAACCAAGGTCAAATATGATAGGCAAGTTTAGATAAAAATAACTGAATGATGAGGGGTTAAGGCATGGTATAATATTATAGGCTATAGTACAAAGAATAGGTATAATTTGTTATAACTTAAATCATCCTTTTAGATAATAATTCAAGTCCCTCAAGTGTAAAAATGTTTTAGGTGAATTATTTTGATCAGTTCATCAAATTCATCCCCTTCTAGTGTGGTGAGCCTATATACTCCAAAACCATATTTATCAATAACTACATAAGGCCCTAACTAGTTTAGTTAGAACTCTCCTTTTTTCTTTGTCTTAACATTGACATTCTTCTTATTTTATTTTAATAAAAGGTCACCAAACTCAAATTCATGATGCATAACATGCTTATTATATTGGCCTCTTAATTTATTCTAATATTCCTGAAGGTTATCAGTTCATGTGTTAAAATAATTATATACTGCCACCAAATATTACACTAGATTGTATCACCAAATATAGGGACATGCATTTTCTATGGCACCTATGTTCTACACATCACACAAATAGGTGTAGATCTCTCTAGCAGCATATTCATTATTTTTTAAGGATCTGTTAGCCAAATTTAGCTACCACTAGAGAGGATTACAAAAACCCATGGCCAATCAAACATATACCTTGATTGAACACCTTAAAAAATTATTTATAAGTCATGACTAGAAAAATTTAAGGTAGTTTTAACAAAATGAAGGTAATGATCCTTCTTGGTCTTGTGTTTGTCTAACCATACCATGATATGTCAAGTTGATTAAAAGGGTGTCAAGG
Organism: Torreya grandis; assembly: GCA_037957365.1. Taxonomy (NCBI): domain Eukaryota; kingdom Viridiplantae; phylum Streptophyta; class Pinopsida; order Cupressales; family Taxaceae; genus Torreya; species Torreya grandis. Next base: position 481,151 of record JARHVA010005390.1, read on the forward strand.
GTTCATAGTATCTCTCAAGTCATCCCACCCTTTGACCACCTTGCATGACCATTTATACATGTTTGGAGAAGTTAATCTTGTTTTGTAAAATTTAAGGTAAGTGTCATGCAAAGGAAAGGTGCATATGGTCAACTCTAATGTATGCCTAGCCTTATCAAGTCAATGCCAAAGCTATAAAAGGTGAAATATAAGTTCACTCACAATTTTCAAGCTTATGAAAGGGATTTATCACGTGCATGATTTTAGGAAGTTGTTAGACTCATGAATTCTTGCAATTCAATGTACAAAAGAGGATGAATCACTCCAGGGAGGGAAGCTTTGGTCACTTGTACGGATAGAAAGGATATATATTTAGGTGTAAATACGTATATAGTTATCTCTTTTATTAGTATTAAAGTATTAATACTACATGTTAGATCAATGAACTATATCTTACAATGCAAGGAAATAAATGCAAAAAAAAAGTTACAAAAAATAAAGATAAGTAGGAGGACACATTACATAGAGATTATGCAAAAACCTTGTAATGTGAAAGGAAAAACCATATTAAAAATGATAACTTCTATATTTCATTAATAAACACAACATCACTCTCTTCTACAATAGTTAATCCATAGTAGCTCCCTTAGTGCTTCCATACAAAATGCTCAATGCTTCCACCTAAAGCAATCAGGTTCTGAACCAAGCATTACAAAGCTTCTAAGATCCAACCACCAAGCATGTAAGCCCAAGGATTGCATGGATCCTCTAATAAGATGAACTAAAAATATATATTATGATATATTAATAGAATTTACAACATATAGAGAATAAACAAGAGAGAGGAGAAAATGTGACATCCTCCATGTGGGTACACTATTCATGAATACAGAATCATGTCCCCCCGTATGCCAAGTCAATCCTTTGAATGGCATCTCATCATTCCCACTTGAACACTCCATGTGCAGACCCATGTGCTCTCCATGTGCTAAACCCCACTCCACATGTGATATAAATATATAATAGTGATCCTTATCTCCCACTTTCCTATGTGCACACATGTGTGAATCAAAAGATTCCCACTTTTGACCTCACCTAGTAGGAGCCCACATATAACTACACCTACAACACATTCCTAAAGTAGAAACATGTGATCCATTATCATTATGTCCTCACATGTTTTCCAAAAGATAAACCATGCGACTTAGTGGATAAATGTGCCCAAATTTTTCTCACATCTTTTGACCTTAAAATATTCTCTATGGGCCATACCACCTATCGTGGGTCATGCCAAGTCATCTCCTAAACACATCACTAATAATCAACATCACCATCAGGCCACACCACCATGAATAATGCCTATGAATAGTGATAAGTGAATAATGATTATGAATAGTGACTTCACATACTAACATTCTCCCACTTGAACTCAATATACACATTCTTTTACCATACATAAATATTCTACAACCAGCTACTAATCCATGCCCTCTACTTCCCTAACACAAACCCAATACAATTTTTCTTACACTACTAAAACTTCTTTGTCTTGACCAGCTTTATCGACATCTTCTCTTCCATAAAAAATTGTAGCACTTAAAGTGAAAAATCACTTCTACACACATACCAATCCTCCAATAGGATTCTACCATGAACTGATAACAACTCTCATAGCGTGGGAATATATGGTCTAGTTCTCACCATGGAGTTACAAGGCCTCCTACTCCTGATGAATCCAATACATAAGACACAACTTGTCTTCTCTTCTGAGACTCTTCTAGAAAGATAATTCAAAATTTAATAAGTGGGGTACTTCCTTGCTCTAACATCTTTATGCATATCTATCCTTGGTTTTCTCTTCTTATCACCTTCATCTCATGAGTCTCTACTGAGCCATCACACCAATGATCCTGTTGGGGCCTGCATCCAACATGACACAACACATAGGTTCTCCATGAAGGTACTAAAATTCCTAAACTATATGTATCATACTAGAAATAACCCATACAATGATTTCAATGCAAACTAGAAACACCTTTACCTCAACTCTTTTTTCTTTATCTCTTCGTAAGAGAGATCACCATGTAGGAATCACGCTTCTCTAACTTCTTGAAAATAAACTAGTGCACATAGCACTCTTGATATTAGTGAGGAGAAAATATCTCAAAAAATTCAAAACCAAACTTCTCCACATATTCTATAGCTATCAACATGATACAAATGGACCAATCACAACATCAAGGAAGTCATTATACTACTTGATACATATTTGCATTGATCAAGTTTTTGAATCTCAATAATTCATCATGCTCTACCAAATGTTGCCAAAACACCAACTTATGTGCTTATAGTGTTAGTCCATGCATTGGTTTACCTGGCCAATCACCACAACCATATACACAATACTCTAGCACCTTGAGTCCTATGGTCAACACCAGCCTTATCCTTATAGGAACACTAGGTCTCACTTGTTCATCTGCATCTTCATCTTCCTCTTCCTCAACTACTTCAAATAGATATAACTTTAGTTTTATTTTTACTTATTTTGCATGGATATTTAATCTTCAACATCTTGGATAATAACATGTGGTCAGTAAGATACCACATAAAAAACCCTTTTGTTTTATTTCCAAGAACTACAAGTTTATGCCTTGTCTTCACCTCCTCTAAAGGAGTCCAAATTTCTCCTCAAGCTATAGTGTTGCTCCATCTTCAACAAGAATATTGTGTAGGTTGTTAACCTATCTGGCAAAGCTTTTTAAGTTTTTTCTCAAAATCTTCTTTGAGCTTCTCCTCATCAACATGAAGAGATCAATATCTTCACCAAAATATCCTCCACATTTCTCTATAGAGAGATACCTACCAAAATTAAACCTCTTTTTTTTCTTCTTTAATCTCTAAGTCTCTCCTTGTGTCACAATAGTTTCGCCTTGCACACATCCATCCAACAAAAGAAAACACTCACACACATGGAGTTTTTCACCATGGTTCTGATAGCAGATGTTAGAACCATGCATTATTATCTTCAAAAGCAAAGATATGATACCATATGTTAGGAATAAAGTCTTGATACTAAATGTTAGATCAATGAACTACATCCTATAGTGTAAGAAAATAAATGTAGAAAATAAGCTACACAAAATAAAGATAAGAAATATGACACATTACAGAGAGATTATGTGGAAACCTTACAATGTCAAAGAAAAACCATGGGAATAATGGAAGCTTCCATACTTCATTAAGAAACTCAATATCACTCTCTTTTACAACAACTCCTCCATAGTAACTCCTTTCATTCTTCCATACAAAACATTCAATGCTTCCTCTTGAAGCATTCAAGTTATGAACCAAGCATTAAAATACCTATAGGATCCCACCTCAAATCATGCAAGCCCGAGGATTGCATGGATCTTCTAATAGGATGAATTACAAAGAGATCTTATGGTATATTAATATCATTTATAACATAGAGAGAATAAACAAGAGATCGGATAAAATATGCCATCCTCCATGTGGGTGTACTATTCATGAATAGGTAATCATGCTTCCCTATGTGCTAAGTCAAGCCTTTGAATAGAATCTCATCATTTTCACTTAACCACTCATGCGCACACCCATGTGTTCTCCCATGTGCTATGCTGCACTCTACATGTGACCACAAACTAGAATAATGATCTTGTCTCCCACTTTCCCATGTTCACACATGTGTTAGTAAAAATATTCCCACTTTTGACCTCACCTACTAGGATCCCAAAGACAATTATTCCCCACAACATATGATTAAAGTAAAAACATGTGATCATCTATCATTATGTGCCCAAATGCTTTCCACAAGCCAAACCATATAAATTAGTGGTTAAATGTGCCCCACTTTCTCTCACCTCTTCTTATGACCTTCAAAGATGCTTTGTGGGCCATACCACCCATCATGGGTTATGCAAATTCATCACCTATACATATCACTAACCATCCACATCACCCCCAGGCTACATCACTATGAATAGTGACTATGAATAGTGCTTGTGAATAGGGAATTTTGAATAGTGACTTCACATCTTAACATGGAATCTCATCATTCCCACTTGACCACTCCATATGCATACCCATGTTCTTTCCCATATGCTACGTGCTACTCCACATGTTACCTCAATCGATAATAGTGATCCTTGTCTCCCACTTTCCCATGTGTACACATGTTTAAGTCAAAATATTCCCAATTTTGACCTCACCTACCAGAAGCCCAAAGATAAATGCAACCTATAGCACATGCCTAAAGTATAAACATGTGACCCACTATCATTATATCCGCACATGTTTTACATAAGCCAACCCATGTAAATTAGTGGATAAATGCATCCCACTTTATCTCGCATCCTCTTTTGATCTTCAAAGATGATCTTTGGGCCATACCACCCACCATGGTTAATGCCAAGTCATCACCTAGCCACATCACTAACCATCCATGTCACCATCAGGCCACATCACCATGAATAATGACCATGAATATTGCATGAGAATAGTGATTCATGAATAGAGACTTAAAATCCTAACATCTTAACCTCCCTTAGATCAATTTCATTAATAACAAGTTTTCATAGATCCAAAGAAGCTAAAATTTGCATAAGAATATCTATCGAGCTCCTTGGTATGCTTGCAAGGGAATTTTTGGTTTGATTATTCTATAAAAAGGAGATAGAGTTAGGACTTAAGTATTTTACCAAAGGATGGGGTCTTAAGGGAATTCAAATTTATGGCCATAGTTCTTAGATTGGTGGCCCATCCTTTATGAACAATCACTAAAACCATGAGGTGGTCTAAAACCATACATAAACCCAAAATGTTCAATTTTCTCTTTGAAATGGTAGTTATAAGTTTTTTGGAGTCATGAGAGAAATAGGAGAGGTTATATTGGGGTCTAAATAATCTTCATTCTCGATTATATAGGCCTCACTTGGCACGTATGAGGTCAAGAAGACAAGAAACTCCACTTTTGCATACTTCGCATGTTGAAGATCATGGTCTATTGATGCTCTAGGTTTTTCAAAAGTTGAAATTATGTTAATAAAGATCACACATCATATTTTCAATCCATCTGATACTATACATGTCTATTAAAGAGTTCTCCATGCCTACTTCATACCAAAAACTTCCCCAACAGGCTAGTGATTAGAAACTTCTCAAAATGTTTAGAGGTTTATTTATCAAAATAGGGCATAAGGTGCTTGATATTGGTTTTAAATAACTCTTTGAGGTCTTTAGAAATTTTTTGACATCATTTTTAGTGACCTAAAATATTTATCCCCTTCTAAAAGGTTATGTAACCTACTTTTTCATATCTGGAGGGTTTGTATGTCGTTTAAACCAGTTTCACCCTAATGGTTTAGTTTGGTGTCTTCCATTAATGTTTCAAGGTTCCATTATTTTTGAAAACCCTCACTAATATTTTCCATGCCATTTTTGACCACTTAGATCCAAAATATTAATGCAAGAGTGCATATTATTCTACATATCCTTGAAGGCAAATTCAAGACTTTCTATTAGGTTTGTAGGTTTGCATTGGGCCTAGGATTTAATAGAGCTTAGAATAGATATTCAACTCATATTTTATCCTCCATTTAACCCTAAAAAGGTCACTATAGTGTCTTCACATAACTCCCACATCTCTTTTAGTCTTCAAACTTCATCTCCTAATACAAAATTCATTACATTTCATCTAAAAAGATAACTATAGGTTTGTAGACCTATAGGTCTGTAGATATGTAGATCTGCATTTTCATTGCTTTTAATCCTTTCATGATACATATTATGACAATCTTGACCCTGAAAAAACTTCTCCATTTTATCACAACATTTTTCATGAGGTTATGAACCTCATACATCACTGATAATGTAAGGTTGGACCTTTATGGAAGAGTATGAATTAGTTTCATGGCACTCTTTAAGGTTCTTCAAGGTGACTAGTAACACTTGTGAGATCAAAAGATCCAATTACTTATGAACAAAAATGACATAGTTAGACCTATGTATCATGATCAGAAGATACTTCAAATGGAATGTGTGTACCTAAGAAATAACTATGAAGGTGTCAAATGGATATTCAAGGTGATCTAAGCTCCTTGAAGGGATGAGAATATGAGAATATTTAAAAACACTTGAAAAAATGGTTCAAGATACCACTAATGTACAAATCAGGATCATAAATGAGGACTTTAAAGTAGACTTAGCATTTTTTTAAGGTTTGTTTACAAATCTTTAAGGTAACAAGTTATCTCCACTATTTATAAGCTTTTAGGTTAGTCTAAGCACTCTTCAAACTCATATCAAGTTTTTTTAGAACTAGTGTGATGTCTTCCTACTATATTTCCACTCTTGGAACACCAATAAAGACTCCATTATTCCATTTGGATGGTTGTTTTGAGATGTTTAAGGTAAAGATCATTTTTTAGTTTCATATTAATCAAGACTTTTCAGACTAAGTTGATACTTCTACATGTTAATGCAAGGTGATGGATAATCAATGAAATTATTAATACACATATGTCATTTGATCAACCTTATCATACCTTCCTCTATCCATTAGAGGAAAAAATGACCAAGTGATCATCTACAACCATACTATGAACCATAATGGAATAATCAGGTCTATCACAGGCATGGGAGTGATTGTATGCATTAAGGTGAGAGATCAGGTGGTTATATGAGTATTTGAAGTTATGGAAGGTCTAAAATACCTAAATAAGATAGAAATTATTGTCAAAACATATTCATTACAAGCACTTATATTCACTCAGCCTATAGCTACATAGTCAAGCCTATTTCTAAGAAGTTAGAGATGAGAACTGTGAATGATCATTAAAAGACCAAATGAGGCCATAAGCATACAATGTGGAATATTTTTAAATTAATATATGGAGAGTAATGTTCTTAGGACTCATTTAACTTAATCCAAAAAACCATTTTTGGATGCCTATAGCTAAGGAAGACCTATAGGGCAAAATTATAAGCCTGGGTGTCTTAAAGCCAGTGTATGTGTATAAATGCATTAATAATGATTGATTAAGAAGAAGAAGTGAATTAATGAAAAACTATCACAAGGTTACAAAGGGTAAACAAGGTCTTCAAAAACCTATTCAAGTATTTTATACTATTCACTTTCTCCATTAAAGGCTAAAAACCAAGAAATACACCTAAAGGCCAATGTGAGTGTATGAGGATTTGAAAGAGATTTGAATACAATGTGCATATTATGATGAGGATAAATTAAATAAGTAGGTGAATAAAATATAAATTTATAAATAACCTTAGAGGATGATCAAGAACTTACAATTCAAACCTTGCAATTACTTATAACCAAGAGACTCTTGGATCACAACCAGGCTTGCTTGAGAAGATTGCAAGGTTTCATATGAGAATATATGTTGAAATGAATATTATAATGTAAAAAATATTGAATTATACTACCATTGGATATGGAAACATTGGTAATAGGATAAATTCCTTAGTTAATGTCATTGAAGGTTAGGAAACCAAGAAAGATACCTACAACTAATTATTGTACAATAAGGATTGGTTAAGCACAATATCTAAAGGGTTAAATGGATTTATCAGAGCCAATTAAGGTTTTCAAGGGATATGAGTGAGTAATATCCACACTCATAGGGTTGATATAGTTTTTGATAAGGTCTTATTTAGAGCGAAAAGAAACCAAATCTAGTAACTAGGGTCAAAATGATCAATTTACTCATAAACCCTCAATCACAGTCAAAGATGCTACCATAGGATTAATGGGAATAACTGATGACAAGTATTATTGGATAATTTAAATATGATTTTTTAATACCTTCTTGAGGTATTATCACTAATAATAAAATTCAAAAGTTTTACTTTGAGGTGTGTTTCTCTCTCAACCTCACATAATGCATATTTTGCCAGTCAAAGGTCATTTTCTAATGATCATATCTTTCATGACAATATATATGGGAACACAAGATGATAATTATTTTTTTTATGGGTATCCATAATATAAATTTTTTTCATTAGCTTTGGGATTATCCCCTTGAGCTTTATGAACCATCATTAAGATGGTAAACCTCTTAAGCCCTTGTTAAAACCTCCTAAAGGACCCAATGACAAAATAGTTGTTTCTAATGAATAAAAATTGAATGATTTATCCTCTAGACAACCTTGATTAACTATATATATCTCATGAGCATATTATAATGGTACTTGGTGGTACATTTGTAGGTACAGGAGTATGAAATAGACTGAAAATCATGGTTGTAGGTGTCTTTGTGAAGAAACAAGGTATGAATTATTATTAAAATTAGATACAAAGGTATATAAATACCAAATAAAGGTTAATAAATGTTAAAAAACAACTCTTTATGCCTCCTAAGGAGTTATATTATCTCTACAAGTTGGCAACTTGGTCAAGAAGAGAAGAAAACTCAATTTTACAAGCTAAAAGGCTTATATGCATGCCTATAAAGTTCTTCAAAAGACCTATACTCAGAATATTGAATTATAATAAGGTGTTTCATACCTCAAAAAACCTATTTCAAGAATATAAACCTGAAAATGTATTGAAAAATCACTTCAGATGTCTCTTAAGCATGCATAAGATCCTAGGCTAGGGTTTTGGCCATTTCTTGGTTTGCCTACATACACAAGGTTTCAGAAGCCCAAATTTTTCATGGAGGATTTTTATATCAAGGATAAATTAATCACACACTTTATATAGGTTCACAAATGGTGGAGAAGTTTGGAGAAAAATCTAAGTTTCTAGGCCTAGATGGATAATGGAAACCTAATTGGGGGAAGAGAATAGTAGAAAAGTATACTTCCACTTGGATTTAGGTTATTATAATTGGAATGGAGTTGTAAGGAGATATTGGGTCCTAAAAAATGTATTTATTTATCTATTACCATCCGTACATTCTTACACATAAGGAGGTTTACTATTTTGGAGGCCTACAAGGAATTGGAAGAAATACAAGCTATGAGTGCAAAACTAGATCTTTTAGAGTGTTTTATTGCTTCAAGTGACTTGTTTCAGCTCTGATTTGATTTTAAATATTTCATCCATGGATAAAAATTTAATTATTTAAGTCAAAAACAAGTTTTTACCTTTCTATGCCATATTACAAAAGGAGGAGTTCAAATGATCAGATAACCCAATCAATGCATAAAATCTATTCAAAAAGCTTGGTTAATGTGATATCTTATATTCTAAGCCCACTTTAAAAGAAATAAAATATTCATATATTAGTTTGAATAAGGATTCAAATGGTTGAAATATTATTCAACAGTCCTAGGAGGACCTTTCCTCTGTCATACGCAAGTCATGTAGACAAAGTCAAACAAGTTTTAAGAGCCTTCAAACAACCTTGTCAAGGTGGAGCAAAAAAATGTTAGGATTATATGAGTTGGTTTAAGATTTGATTAATACATGAATTCCTATTTTCAAGGAGAATACTTCTTCATCAAGGATATTAGGGTATGCAAGTAAAGATATAGGCACTTCAAGTGGTCAAAATCCACCAATCAATACACATGACTTATTCAAACCTTTCAAACAACCTTACCTCTACCTCCTACACCATTTTTCAAAGAGAAGAAATATGAGGTCTAAGAAGTACTATGTAGGAGTTGAAGGAGGAATATGTGGATGACTCATCCCTAGTTTTTAGGATTATCTCTCTCTCTCTCTCTCTCTCTCTCTCTCTCTCTCTCTCTCTCTCTCTCTCTCTCTCTCTCTCTCTCTCTCTCTCTCTCTCTCTCTCTCTCCTCTCTCCTCTCTCTCTCTCTCTCTCTCCTCTCTCTCTCTCTCTCTCTCTCTCTCTCTCTAAGTATGACTATTTTTTGAATTTGTATGGATCCTTAAACTAAGATGTAGCAGAGCACTAATCAAAAAGACACTTTTACTTGGCTCTTTGAATTGAATAACACTAATTTTTGGCCTCCTTAATGCTTGTGACTAGTGTATGATTATGGTTTTTTATATGAATGCCAGTGATAATGAATGCTTCCTTACTTTTTTCCTATCTTATGTACCTATTTTTAGGTGGTTAATCATCCTTATAGGTTACATATTGTAATTTAATGAGCCTTGTATGTATGACAAGTGTGATCCTTCATTAGTTTCCTCAAGAGACCTATTGACTAGCTGCCTTAGATTATGCATCAAGATAATGGCCTCTATGTGAAACATTTACATTTGGAGACCCTTTATTTGATTAGATAAAATAATATTCATCTCATAATTTATCTTCTTAGTGAATTTTAGATAGGTGAAGGATATATTTTGGTGTTTCACCTCTTTAGGTAGATTTGTTTGCCTATTATCTTCCTCTATTTTCCTTTGCAAGCTAGTAGTGTAGTGTAGAGAGCCTAACAGATACATAAAGGGGATATATCTCTATAATCTACATATTTAATCCACCTATTAGGCCACCTAAATCACTAATACTACCAAGATAAACTACCAAGGGGAAACATGGTTACATAGACACAAAGATTTACTCCTTCCTTGTTCTCTTTCTTTAAAGTATTTTCAAATTATTCAATTTCAAATTATATGAACTAATTACACCTGTAAAATTCTCTCATTCTCAAGTCATTTACATACAATAAATTCAAGTGGGCTCAAGCAAAACAAAATGTTTTCTATACACCATGATACACAATCTTTCATTTAACCTAGAAATTCCATCCTTGTGCATTACTAGATTAAAGGGGGGAAATTGTAGATGTTTAATTGTATATTTATATGTTAAGCTAATATTCTACACTTGAAAAATATATTTTAAGGATTTACACTTTAATTTGACCTTCCATGTAACCACTGTTAAATAAAGTTTTCTTGCCTCTATCTTAAATACTATTTTCAGAAGGCCATGTCTATCTTGTGTAATATATTATGAGGGTATAATGATTAGGATGTATCTATACATCCATATTAACATGTTTTGTATAATATTGAATATTAAAAAAATGGGTAGGGACTTTGATATAAGGGAGGTATGTTATAAACCTATACAATTATGGATGATACATCTTAATAAGAAACATGATCATGCTAAAAAATACACATTCATTAATCATTTCTTTGTTCCAACTTAAAAATTCTTTCTAGGAGAGGAGGTTCCAAAATATTTCTTGGAATCAAAAAATATACAAATTCCAAGGAATTCAATCTCAAAGATAAAGCAAGACATAATTGGTCTAGTTTGTGGATAAAAATTAACTACACATATATCATAGTGATTTGGGTTGGTTGTGGCCTATATGAGCTCCCAAGACATGCCCCTAAAATAACATTTTGTTTGGAGTTTATGAAGTAATTGGACATTGATAATGAGAATTTTTATGG
>JARHVA010005390.1:497500-510000 GCA_037957365.1 Torreya grandis
CTCATAAGAAATATAATGGGACATAATAAAAGATCTTTGAAAGACATAGAACATACACTGAAACTAAACTTTCAAACACTTTTCCCTATCAAATCCATAAACCTAGGGTACCCTAACAAGTTATCCAACGATGTATCTTAAAATAGTATAGAAAGGGTTTATAATCTAGATTTATTTTTAAAATGATAACCAATAGTGAACACAAACCCAAAATTCCAATCAACATAGCTTGTAAAACACATTGTTGCACTTCATCAATAGGAAATAACAAAGAAACACAAGCATTTTCATTAACTTTAAAAGAGATATTACATACATTAATTTTTCAAAATGCTACCATAGGGACAAGCATGGTGAGATTTCTACATGTTGGATAGGGGAGACATAAACGTACTCTCAGATCTTACTAATGGTTGTAAACTTGCAACCAACTTATCAAGGGAGACAAGATATACACACAACAATTGATCCCAAAATTTTGTAAAACCTAGACTTAGAGATAATGAACAACAACCAACAATGAACCTGTGAATTGAAGACAAAACCTCCTATTGATACATTTTACACCCTTTTCAAATCTAGGACTATGGGTTGTAATTTACAAAATTACAAAGCAGCCCTCCAAATTCTACCAAGATGATCCCAACTAGAGAATATTCCTTGCCACGCTTGAAATCTTCATCCATTTGCAAGAAAATTCATTACTCTAACTCCCTCTACAAGGAATGATGAATATTTGGAACAAACCCTTTGATTTGTTGACTTGAGATGCCATTTTACATGATCTAGAAGGTGAAATTTCATGGTGGAGACTGAATAAACTTTGTCCTCATGTGTAACTTCCTAGAGATTCCCTTGACCACTTACTTGCATAGATGAAACATCCTAGAGAGATGCCTTTCCTCTTATGCATGCCATGGAATGACCTATTCTTGTAATGATGGCATAGGAATGCTCCAATTATGTTAGAAGTAGAAAATGATCCACAACCATATTGGAAAATATTCTTTGAAAAGGCCCACAAACCTTTTTCTACACTTTGAACTTTTGTCTTTCCATGAAAAAACCAACATTTTTACCTTTAAAACTAAGGATTGACACATATTGACATGTGTAATGCCACACCAGTTTCAACTAGGCATTCATGGAGTTTAAAAGTGACTAATTTGCTCAATTGGATCCAACCTAGACACATGTCTCTTTCTAATGTAGTCTTGAAATTGGATCAAAAATGCAGTGTTGATCTTTTAATAAGTCTTCAACCTTTACTTCATTGTAGGCTATTGATCTTGATTTGGGCCTCCAAGATCCTACCACTTGGTAGCTTTGTGGGTTACCTATATACCTTGTAAATAATATCAATTAATTTAATGTTACCACACCATGTGGTAACCTCTTTTTAGATCTCTAGCCTCGTTGAACTGTCAACTCTTTGCTCGCACTAGTGGATGTTCAAAATAAGCTCAATATTCAATCATGAGATGTGGGCTTGACACTTGTCATTTTCATGCCTATTGTGAGACCTTTTAATTTTTTAGCTTTATATCACAACATTGATCTAATTTTCATGGATCAAACATGCTCCATTGATCTCTATCCATAGGGTTCAATCCTTTATTATGCATACTATTGGATCTCTGATAGGTTTCCTGCAATGGTGACACTTAACATCTTCTCACTCATTATGGGGCTTTGTTGAAGTCTTGACCTATTACACATCACTTAACAATATGTGTATACTTTATCATGTATCATCGATTGATGGAAACATTCTTGACCTTTAAATAATGCCCCATAAGCTCGACACTTATCAATTCTATACTTGTCCTAAGCCCTTTTGACTTTTCAAATTTGATCACGCACCATCAGATCATCTTTCCCTGAGTTAATGCTTATCATTCAATTGTGATCTTCTAATTTAGATTCAATTGGCTCAAATTAACATGAAAAAATTAAGTCAGAGTTTAGGGAATAAATAACTTAGTACAAAGTCTTATCTTAAGATTTTATTGCAATAATAAATATGATAGAAGCTTTAGGATAGGAATTTAAGTTATGTTTATACCAAAGGGACCAAACATTAATTAGACCATGTTAATGGATAAAAAGGGACCAAAGGCCATGGGATAGAATAAGGACCAAATATGAATTTTTAACTAAGTTTTGGTAATGTTAATAAACACGACTAAAACCTAGTATAAAAATTAAACTAAGTCCATGGCATATATAAAGCATTCCTATGTAAATTATTCATGCCAAATTTGAATGTAAATTAAAGGTCATAAGATAGGGCAATTATAAAAAGGGTTTTAAGACTCTTAGACATGAACTCATCTTGGCTTTCGATAGACCAAAGGCTAGTAAAGACAAAATTAACATGAAATCTTGTAACCCAAACATTGTCCATTCCAAATGGACTCCATTAGACCTGCAACCTGTATTTATAAATTATGAAATTCTTTAGGCATTGAGGTGGATTTGGAGCCTAAACATTATCTTGAAAAAGACTCATTGAATCAGGAAAGAAACTAATCTAAAGCCCTAGACTAACTCCATAAATAACCTACCTCTAGGATCAAAAGGAAAGTTATTCAAATCTACTATAGGACACTTGACCTTTGATGAACACTTGAAATAGGAAATGGACTAAACAAATTAGGAATTTATACTTAGAAAGGGATCAATTACTTTATTTTAATTTTGAGCACTAGCATTGGCTATTTATTAGGGATTTACATCCCCTATGGGTGTGTAAAGAACCCCAGAATGTAAGACCAAGTGCCAATCTATCAGATCATGAAGTCAACATTTAGTTAATTTATATCAATAGAGACCCATGGAGGCTCAAAAAAATAAGGTAGACTAAAAAAATAGATCAGGAGGACCTAAAAATAAATGCAAAACAAAAATACAAAAGGAAATTGTACAAGCAAGGCCCAAAGTAAAGGGGTGACAAATCAACTAAATAATAAGACTATAAACTATATAATTAAGTGCATAGTTACAAACTCAATCAAGGAAGTGCTTTTTATGCTTTTTATTGACTGGTAGATCTAGTATTTCACCATCTAAGTCTCTTAGGAAAAAAGTGTGTTCCCTAATCTAACAATTGATGGAATAGAGACCCATACACAAGTCATCAAATTGTCCATGCTTACCTTTCTCCTCATTCCTATTGTCCCAATGTAAAACCAGATCACCTAATTGAAAGGTTATTGGAGTGACCTTCCTATCAAATATCTTATTCAAATTTTTCTTGAACTTGAGGTTTCTTTCATGATCTTGTCTTCGAATTTCATCAAGATCAATAATCTGGTTCATCCTACATTCATAGTAGTTGATTTGCTCATCATATTCTAGTTTTTACATGATATGATAGGTTGGTAAGTGCAAACTCATAGTCAAAACTACTTGAGCTCCATAGACAAGCATAAAATTGATTTTTCTTGTATAACTCTTAGGCGTGATCCTATCATTCCACAAATCAAACTTTAGTTGTTCACCACACTTCTTATTTGCTTCTAATGTTCATCTAATGATTTTGAGGAAGTTATTGTTGTTGGATTCTTCTTGCTCATTTCCATAGGGTTGTAATTGAAAGCATAGGTCAATTCAATCTCATACACTTTGCACAATGCCACTAAAGGTTTAACTTTAAAACTCATGGCATTATCAGCAATAGCTTTGATATGCACACCAAATATATAAATAATTTGATTTAGTAAAAAATCCATAACCACCTAGTGTGTAGCCTCCTTTTTAGGGACTGCCTCAAACCATTTTTTGAAATGGTTAGTTACAACTAGTATCCATCTATGTCTAACGCTTGACAAATCAATAATTTTTCCAAATAAATCCATTCCCCATTATCTGAGTGGGCCTTCAATTATCATAGGTTACAAAGGAAGAGAAATCAAAGCTTTCATCCTCCTAGCAAAGTGCTAACATTTATCACATTTTATAACTTTTTGAGCAACATCTTTGAATAGTGATGTCCACTAATAACCAACTCTAATAATTTTATGAGCTATGACTTTAGGTGAAAAATGGCCACTACATACTCCACTGTGAAAATATTCAATCAGGTCAAAAGTTTGTTCTTCTAGGATGCATCTTAGGAGAACCCATCCAAATTATTCCATACAAGTCCATTTTTAGTCAAGACGCACTTTTGGGAAACAAGCTTAAGAGTCCTTTGAATCTTGTTGAATTCATGGGCCCAATTCAAATTTTGAAATTAATAGACAATGTCTTTATACCATGGAGACATGTTAAATTGACTCAAGGAATCATCAACATTATAAATAATAGTATTTACCTTAACATATTTCAAATTGGTCTCATCCATGAGCTTGGATAGACCTATCCATCACACTAACATGGTGGTATGAATATCCATGTCATAATCTTGCAACTTATTAACCCACCTACATATCTTGTTGGATACTTTAGTCTGAGTCAAAATGTCCTTCACTATGGTATGTAGGATGTAAGCCATAATTTTTGAACTTAGAATTTAAGGCCTAAACACTTTAACAAACTTCAAGAGAGAAAAGACTGATTTTTCCATGATGGCGTAATTCAGTTCAGTACCATGCATAACTTTGCTAAATAAATCTATAGGTTGCTCATGACTATCTTCATTTTTTTGCAGAAGTATAGTAACAATGGTATTGTATGATGCAAAAGAGAATATCTATAATGGCTTAGTGTAATCAAGGCTAGCTAAAATAGGAACAAAATTTAAATATCCCTTGATGTTATTGAACACCTACATGATCTTCTCTTCCCACTTGATGGATTGGACCTTATAGGAAAAGTAATCTCTGTGAATTTGGACACAAACCTCCTTGTGAAATTAATTTATCCAAATAAGGACTAAATTCCCTTCTTGGAATGTGGGATGGGCACTTTGTCAATGGCTTCTACCCTCTCGGAGTCAATGATGGAAACATCCTTGGAAACTATATGTCTTAATAACTTGGCATTTTGTACTCTAAAGTGACATTTATTTGGATTGACTAAAATTATAAACCCTCTATATGTGATCAACACTTTCTCTAGATGCTCCAAATGTTCTTCTCTAGTCTTAGATTAAAAAATAATATCATCCTAATACACACCTATAAACTTGTTAATCATCCCTATAAAAGTAACATCCATAGCTCACTAAAATGTTTCACCAATATTAACTAACCCAAAATTAAAAAACATTGTAAATGTGGTCTTGTGTCTCTCGGATTCCTTCACCATATCCTGGTTATATCCTAAAAAGCCATCTAAAGTGGGCAACATATATGATCCTGTAACACTTTGCAACAGTTATCCATATTGGGTAGGGGATAATTATCTTTTAAATAAGCTTTATTCATATTTTATAAATCCATATAAAAGTGAATGTCACCATTTTTATTTCTCACAGGAACTAAATTTATAACCCATGATGAATACCTGATGGGCTGAATGATACCACCATCCCTTAGCTTCTTTAACTCATCCCACATTTTAGTGGCTAAGATGGGGTTAATAGATCTCTATTTCTACCTAAAAGGCTTGTTATTAGTATATAATGGGATGACATGTTGGAACAAGTCTTCCCTATACACTTTTAGCTCAAAATAATACCATGCTAAACAATCTTGGTACTTTCTAAGCAGTTGCATGTAAATGTGCTTCTCAGCTTCACCTAGGTGAGTACCTAGCCAAACCTTCTTGGATTCTTATGAGAACCCAAATTACACTTAGTCACGTCCTTTGAAATAAATGAGTCTCAAGTCTTGATTCTATCCACTCCATAAAATATGCTTTTAAACTCACCAATCCTCTAGGGAGCATGTTTGTCGTTAGTTTTATAATGTCCATCCCAAATAAGGTTTATTTTTCATCACAAACATGAACCATAAATTCTAATTCTATGAGTAAAACATGGAACTCAACTTCATAATTTAGAAACTTCTTAATTTTTTCATCATCATCAAACACCTCCCAGTGATGAACATTGTCTGGGATTGAAGGCCTAACAAGCACCTCTACTTGATACTAATAATGAGGGCTTGTATTTGCAATTTCAAAATGATCACCTAACCCTGTAAATATGTTATCTTATTCATTGAAACTTCTATCATGATAACAAAGACTGCATAGATCAAAGAATTAAAGAAAATTCCAAAATACATTCTAATATTGTTTTAACCTTTTGTTTTTGGTGGTGTAAGCATTGTGTACTTGTTTTACCACTAGATCATAACACCCTTGGCAATCAAGATTTTAATTCTATGTTCATGAGCAATCTATAAAATGAATAAGAGTGCCCCATACTCATCAGTATTATTAGTGCACTCAAAGGATAATTGAAAAGAAAAATTAAAACACTTACCATTAGGGGCATAAAATACAACCCCTGCTCTATTTCCAAGATTGGAGCAAGCCCCATTAAAACACACTTTCCAAACTGCACCTTCATTGTTAGGTTCAACATCAAGAGCAACAAGTTGTTCATTAGTTTAAGCATTCTCAATGAAGTTCACAAGCCAAACATATATGTATAATACTTCATTTTGAGAATGTTTTGGATCATCAATTACATGTACCATCTTTAGCTCTTTATAAAATTTGACCATCATAACCTCCAAAAGAATGGTGGCATAGGAAAGGTCCATTTGTACACTTCCACCCATGCTAGTATCCCATTTATGTGACATCAGCATCCCCAACATAGTGGGTAATCCAAAAATACCACATCTATATTCAAATACGTACCTGGATACACTACCAACTTCACTACCAACCCTTTGACTTATCAAAAAATTGGAACTTTTCTTCAATCCATGACATACCACTTGCTAAAAATGGATGTAATCTTAACTCCAAGATCATTTAAGATACCAAGGGGCATTACACTACCATAAACACTAGAATCAAACATGAAATTATGGACAATAAGACCATTGATCAGTAGGGTTGTATAAAATGGATCCATATTCAGCTGACTCTCTACTAATACAGTCCCCAAATAGACCTCTAGAGCAAGTTCAACAACCTTTTCAGATTCTTCATCACCTTTTAGGGGTATTTGGGGTAAATCAATTTCATTTTTAGCTGAATTCTCACCAAATTACAAGTATTCAAATGTCATCTTCCTATGCTTAGGTATTATTAATAATTCAACAAGTAGCATGGTGAATTTCAGTTGGCTCAACACTTGGGCCATATCATATATACTATACTGAGGAAGAGGAGTATTTGGTGTAAGGGTAACAACACCTTCAACTAGAATATAATAACTTAAGGTCTAAAGTGGAGTAAGCTAGGGTGGATTTCCATGTGTAGTAATAGCCTTCATAGGTAGATTTTGTTTAACATCATTCACACCCTTAGGAATACTAAGATATCTAAGGTACTTTATTTTTAGCTAGAGCACCTCTAGGCTTAGCAATTTGGGAAATGGGTACTATTTTAGAAGTATTAGGAACTACCATAGTTTTCTTATCTTCTTTACTTTCATCCCCTATGCTTGCATTTAAAGGGGTAGTGTTTTGAGGAGTGGAAACTGGTTGCCTACTTCTTAAGTAGTGTTCCTTCTATTGGGCAATTATTACATTAATTAGTAGTTTCCTATCCTCCACTAAATTAACTCCCCCATCATATTTTTTTTATCATCATTTATCTCAAAAATTCAAAATCATGAATAGGCAATTCATGTGTTTATGCCATATTAACCTCACAAGTAAATTTGCAAGTTGGGACACATACCTTTTATACCACACTCCAAAACTGATCAATAGTAACAACACTCATCAATTCTATGGAGGCAGATATCTTGCTTCAAGGACTTTGATAATTGAACATCATAATTTCATCACCAAATGATACAAACTTAGGTTCATCCACATATTCATCAATTGGTTCAACTATATCATATGGAGGATATAGAAGAAAGCACTTGTCACACAAATCAACATCAATGTCACAACCTACTGCATTCACTTTGGCATTTAATACATAAGGCACATCTTTCACATCCCCTTTATTATGATGTCTATCCATTTTTTCATCATGTTCAGACTTCTTCCCTCTATCATTGTCTCGATTATGGAAAGTAGGGCCCCTTTGTGCTTGATTCATATTTGGAGCCCTCTTTTTATTAGTAGACACATGAGGGATCCCCTTCTCAGTCCTGAAAAACTTGTATGACATATATTTCATAGTGGAGGCTAGAGTCTTAACTGTCTCCTCAAGATTGACATTCTTAGTGAACTATATTTTTTTAGGATTGAACAACTTCACATCAGCCTACTTGTTCTAGGGATTTCCCATAGCCTTTTTGTTGTTCTCAATTTGCACGGCCATATTTAGTTCCAACCATAGGTTCGTGGCAGCCTTTTCCTATAAGTAATATGTAGATTTATTATCAAAGGCATCACAATATTTTATCAAGCATGTTTTATTACTAGGCCTTATGTTTTAGGGTAGTAGCATCATAGTTTTGTTGAACTATGTGTTGAAGTCTTTCACTTACTCATTGGGGTTCTTCTTGATGTTTTCAAACTCACCCAAAAAGAACCTTGGATCAACTCTATCACCTTACTGAATTCTAAAAACATTCTTCATTTCTTACCATGAATCAATGCATCCATGGGAAATAAAATTAAACCATTCATGAGCGTCTTCCTCCAACATGTGCACAAACAACTTAATGCATACATCCTCATGCTCAACCTCATAATCTTTAATAATATTGTGAAAAGTTCTCAAGTGCTGATCACCACTCATTGTATTGTTCCCTTGAAACTTTGGAAGAAATTTACTTACTTTATTTGGGATTTCATTAGGATAACCTTCCATGTCATCAAAATTTATAGGCCTAAATCTGGGAACATGGAATGTAGGACGTTAATTCTCATTTGGGTCCCTATGCCTCATGATTTTTTCAATTGAAGGTTCAAGAAAAATTTGCAAATGGATTTGAGGGGGTGAATGAGGGAGAATTGTAGGATCAAAATTGGGAGGGGATTTAGCTGGTTGAGAAGGAGATGGATAATAGATAGGACTATAAGTTTCAGAATGACTAAAAGAGATATGAAAGTCCTTAACAATGGGGAGTTAAACAAAAATCTAAAGTTTAGAATCTTGACAATATAGAGAGTCTTTAGTAGCTAAACTTTACCCTTCAATAGGACTCCAAATGTGTCTCCCTCTTCTTTGTTGAGTACTTAGGGGTGAGACAAGCCTTTTGGATGAGTCACCTTTGAAAGATGATCTCAATCCTTCCATATTTGCAAGAAATAAAATACTCAAATCTGAAACTTAAAAAGATACTCAAAATAGGCACTAATCTTCCCTAAAACCAGGTGATAAAATGGGAGTTGCCACTAGAATCATAATTCTAGAATATAGCAGTTCATAAACTGATTTTGATACATGCTAAAAACATACTTGCTGAGTTTAATAATGAGATAATAGCACAAAGACACTAAAATTCTTAGAAAAATGTCCAAAAAGGGGAGAAATACCTTCCAACATGTAATTTTAATAGTTCTTTACAATAAACTTAGCATAAGTCAAATTGGCAAATATTGTAATTCTTGGCATGTCCCAAGTGGAGTGATGTGGTGTTGATAGGCAAGATAGTCCAAATGTAGCAAATAATGAAAATAAATTCACAACATGAAATAATTACATTTATATGAATGACTCCCTAGAAACACAAGTGATTAGGACTTTAATTTAATCATTGGAAATGATGTCAGACATGCAGTGACATTGACAAACCAAAGATAGTCAGATCAGTATAATAGGCAAAAAACTTTTAAAAAATGACAACTCTCTTCAAGAGTCACTAACAACACAAGTGCCACAAGTGTCTTTTCTATCCCTAGTAATGGTACAAGAATGAGTGTTGGTTCCTAATTGAACACCTCTTACACTCGACTTTGCACACTTGATTATAAATGGTAAACAAAGATGAAAAACCCACTAGTAAGTCATTATAGATGAGGAGGACTTGGCATCTATAATGTATCAAATGGAAAAAATGATTGAGAGGCACTGAAACAGGGCATGGTCAGCTCCCTTCTAATTTTGGCTCTACATAAACCAAGGTGAGAGGACCTATGGGGTATCTTGATCACATAGATATATTTTACAATTCAACCTCCATGGGGATTAATAACACAAGGGAATACAAATCTGACCAGAACACAACCAAAATTGCTCACTCCACTCAGGAAGGGTTATCACACAGAATGAGCAAATGCTTTAGGCCAGACACGCTACTAAATACATATTTGAAAGTAACTTCAATCTTCATATTAAATAATTTTTAAAAATAGGGGTTTAATGGAAAACTATAGTGCTAGGTCTTTAAAGAAAAAACTAAAAACACATGCGAAGTATGCAATATTTGATGCATTTGTAGGTAAATAACACTTATGATGTATAAAAAGTGTGTATTATTTGTAGGGTAGGACAATTTGTTAATTATAAAAGAGTGGTGGTGGTTTCCAAAGAGTAGGGCATCTTATAGTATTCATGACAATATTCCTTCACAAAGATACTGTAAAAACTCATAAGCAAGCTAATGGGTGTTGGAAATATTGTCATTGATGTCAAAGGTCTAGCATTATTGGTGATAAATGCCCAATTTTATTTAATGACGTTTGTAATAGTTATATCTTGGCTAATGTGTGTTAATATTTATTTAATATTAATGAATATATTTTTGGTTGCATATAAGACAAAAGAAGGGCCCATGGAGAAGTAAAAGAGTCACGGGGTAAAGACAAAAGAAGAATGGGATGCGTTTTCCCATGAAGAGTCATCTTTGGGAATTCCAAGAGTCACCAAATGAAGACAAAAGAGGAAGGGTGAAATTTATCATGAAGGGACACTTTGAGGAATACAAAAAGTCCCCAAGATAAAGACAAAAGAGGAAAGGACACTTTTGGTTACGAAGGGTCATACAAGTTTGGTGCCATTTTCCATGAGGATTGAAGGGTCACAAAGGGGGAAGGCCAAAGGTCATTTGGAAAGCTATAAATAAAGGATTGAGAAGACATTTTTAATAAGAGATATAGATTTTGATTTGATATTGTAATATCTAGCTTAGAATATCAATGGGAGTGATGAGTATGATTTGTATTTATTATATCTAGCTTAGAAGAGCAAAGGTGAGAGAGGAAAGAGATATTGTAATGAACTATCATTTTTTGAGATAGAAACATTGAGAGATAGCTATGTTGGTGCTTAGCAAAGGGGTTGGTGCTCCTGTAGGTTGGTGCTCATGAATTGTTGTTGTGTTGGTGCTCAGCAAAGGGATTGGTGCTCATGAATAGTTGTTGTGTTGGTGCTCAACAAAGGGGTTGGTGCTCTTGGAAGTTGGTGCTTGAGAATATTATTGCTTGAGTTGGTGTTCATTCATATACTTGAGATTGTTCTCCATGTTTTTTCCCACATTGGGTTTCCATGTTAAATCTGGTGTCTCTCTCTATTTTGTGTAGTGTTTATTGTTTTAATTTTATTGCATATCTTGAATGTTTGGTTAAGTGGAATTTGATTAAGAAATTTTTTTATAAGATATCTGATATATTGATTCATGCCCCACCTCTTAGTATATCCCATGCTTAACAATGGGACATACTAAATAGTCCTTGAAAGACATAGAACATATACTGAAACTAAAATTTCAAACACTTTTTCCTATCAAATCCATAAACCTAGGGTGCCCTAACAAGTTATTCAACAATGTATTCTAAAATAGTGCAGAAAGGGTTTATAATGTAGATCTATGCTCAAAATTATAACCAATAGTGGACATAAAACCAAATGTCCAATCATCATAACTTACAAAACACATTGTTGCATTTCATCAATAGAAAATAGCAAAGAATCACAAGCATTTTCATTAACTTGAAAAGAGATATTACATACATCAGTTTTTCAAAATGCTTCCATGGGGATAAGCATGGTGAGATTTCTCCATGTTGGATAGAGGAGACATAAACATACTCTCATAGCTTGTTAATGGTTGTACCCTTGCAACCACCTTAGTAAGGGAGACAATATCTACACACAGCAGTTGATTTTGCAGAACCTAGACTTAGAAAAAATGAACAACCAACAACAATGAACCCATGAATAGAGGAAAAAGAATCCTATTTATACATTTTGCACCATTTTGAAATCTAGAACTATGGGTTGCAATTTACAAAATTGCAAAGCATCCCTCCAAATTCTACCAGGATGCTCCTAGTTGAAAAATATTCCTTTCCATGCCTAAAATATTCATCTATTTGTAAGAAAAATCATTGCTCTATCTTCTTCTAAAATTCATGATGAAGATTTGAAATAAATCCTTTGATTTCCTGGATGGAGATGCCTTTTTACATGATCTGGATGGTGAAATTTTGTGGTGGAGACTAAACAAACTTTGTCCTCATGTGTAACTGCCTAGAAATGCCCTTGACCACTTGCTTGCACAACTAGAACCTCCTAGATAGTTA
>JARHVA010005390.1:517500-565000 GCA_037957365.1 Torreya grandis
TTCAAAAGGCTCTTGCGGAGGAGAGATGAGCTTGTGAAGCCAAGGTTGGATTTATATTGCAATTAATTTGGATACGGTTTTGCATTTTTAGAGTGACATAGGCCAGAGATTCCATTGTGGCAGCCCTTGATGATTTGGAGATTGATTCCATATTGGTGTTAGTGATATTTTTTAATTTCTTTATTATTATTATTTCTGGACTCTTCTACTCCTTCATGGAGACTCATTAATTGGTGGGGAGAGCTTCTACAGTACCTCTGAAATTCTTACTGATTTTCTGATCCATTTAACTTTGAGCTAATCCTAGGTCATTGCCCTTTCATGTAGAAGACGCTAAGCACGAGCTAAACCTTATCGTAATACCTGCCTAATACATTTGAGTATGTGTTCAATTTGTATTTCATGATTGTGCATTGTGAAAGTTCCAGACTGTTATACTAATAAAGCAACTGAATAAATGGTGAAAGGTTAATAAGAAATTTTCTAAATACATAAACCGTATTCTTTCTTTAATTAATGCCAGATAATTTTTATATAATTTAACTGGAATATAGAGTAGTTAGATTGCCCCTGCAAATAGTTGATATTCAGATATCTCTACTTGATTTTAAGCTGGGCACACGTGAAATGGACGGAAGTTTTTCAAATTATGTCTCTTTAGGGCTTTAGATTAGTTATTAATTTATTGAAAATGTATAACGAGTTCCATACTTTGGATATTTAGTTCAAGACTAAAAGATGTTTGAGAGCCTCAAAACAAACCAACAGTGAAAACAATTCCATGAATGTCAGTTGGATCCATATGTTCAATAATCCATTCATATTTTATTATTTTATTCTAGACCGCAACCCAGTTCGTTGCTAGTCATAATTACCATTCACTTGAGTATGGACCTTCAGCAAATGATTCGCATGCCATCTCTAGTATTGAACAATAGGGTACCATAGGGGTTTGGATTAGCTGTGTAACATTTGTGAGTATGCTGAATATGAGTCTGCTGATTATGTCACTTATAGGAAACACCTGTCTGCTGATGTGCTGAGTGTGAGCATTGGAACTTCGATCTAACTACATCATTTTGCTTAAGGAAGTCTGCTTGATTTGAATACTGAAGTTACAATTATCAGATAACTTTATTAAATCTTTATAACTAAAGGATTTTGTTACCTTGTCAAACCCTAATCATACCGGTGGTTGTCTTCATTGTTGTGAGAATGAAAAGTCATGGCTTGTAGACATAAGTATTCTTCGTGTTTTCTCCCCTATAAAAAAACTACAAAATGTTGTTATTCTGTTTGGCGCAAAGTATTTTGCTTTTTGTACACACTCACTATGGTCCCATGCAGCTTGATTTATGCTTTGTTATGCAAGGACATTACTCCCTTATCTGTTCTTCTGAAGTGAGCTCAGTTCCTCACTTTGCCTTGATAGGGAAAATCTGACTCGCAAACATGCACAAGTTGGACTCTACTGCAAACATGTCCTCTTACACAGAGTTGATTTTCAGCTCCTCTCCAATTCAGCTACATTCAAGTTTAGAACAATGTACTTCCTATATTTGAAGATGTAGTAGTGATTCCTTTGATGATGATCTGTTGCATATGTTTTCCTATGATATAAATATATTAATGTGCAAATGACTTGCTGTTCAAATGCAGTACATGTTAATTTTTTAGTGATATGTTATTCGCAGGCTCATTTACGCAGGAATCATGACAGTCAGATTGATCCCAGAGGAGAAATTTGGAGAGCTCCCTATCGCTGGGGCAGCATGGTGGTGGCATACAGAAAAGACGTATTTGTGAAACACAACATACCTCCAATTGAGGTGAGTGGTTCAATCTAACATTTTCCATTCCATATAGCAGCAATAGCAGTATACAATTATTTTCCACTAAATTTTTTGATTGTTTTTTTTTTTTTTTACTTTTTTGGTGTTGTAATTATAATCTAAAAGAATTTTGCCACACCAAGTTTTTTTCCACTTGTGGTAAAAATCGCCTGGGTGTTTTGCATCTATTTGAACTTGCATAGACACAGGCAGAAATTTCCAAAAATATTCCTTTTATTTACCAGACTAACCTGAAGCAAAACTATAAGCTAGTAATTGATCTTAACTTTCCATGTATACGATCTAAGTTATGCTACCTTTTTAATTCTTAAGGTTTTGTGTTTACTTTCCATGTATACGATATAATTTATGCCGTCATTTTTCTTCTTGTTTTCCGACGGCATTTTCTTCTTCTTAGAAGAAGCAGCGCCTTCTTCTTCGTCGGAAGAATAAGGGCGGGCGTCAGCATCCCAATCCTCCTCTTCTCCAACAGCGCAGTGGCCGAGCCCTGCGTCGTCAACTACGAAATCATTGACTGCCGCGCGACGCTTCGCAACGAGCTGTGTGTAGTCATCTTCAGCGACATTGTCGTAGATTTTATGCTCTAATTTGAGGTCGAAGGCGTCAATCTTTGGCCCGCCTTGCTGACGGAGGTTTTTCAGCTGCTGAAGAGCGGCGGAACGGGCGGAACTTTCAGATCCCGCGGCCTCTGCTCCGCCATTCCTCCGTCTGCTGCCACTGCTTTCCTTTGTCATCGTTCTCTGTTTTTTTTCCGGCGCCCCGCCCCCTACTCTCTGTGGATTTGAGAGCTTTGTTGCTGAGACAAAAATAAACGAATGGGGAAGGACAGGGCTTTCATTTTCGGGTTGTCGGGCGCCAAAAATATCGAAAATATTGTAGAGAACGGGTACGGGAAATTATTTATAGTTGAAAGGAAGGTCAAACATAAGCTTTTCTAAATATTTGTTTAGCGTTTTTTTTTTTCCCCCTCTTTTGTTTAGTAATAATTAGTTTCTTAATGGTGATATAAAAATATGAATGTGGATTTTAGAGTGAAAGAAGCAATTCTAAAATGCATTAAGAGGTATATTGATATGTAGTAATAAGTGTAGTCATTTAATTTTGGCTTAAGGATATTTATTAATGGCTTTTTTAAATATATTTATGTGAAATAAATTTAGAGATGTTAATTTTAAGGTTTGTGTCTTAAATTTTTCACAAGTTATATTGGTTAATAATTTTATTTTATTTTTGTTAATTTGGTATTGAGTGGTGATAAATGGCATCAATTTATTTATATTACTTTCCAAACTTTATCATATGATCAAGATATTATGATTTTACTATTGACTTGTAAAAGTAAAATGAAAAAAATTATAAGTTATGATCAAATGAATATCAAATTTAAAGTTGAAATTACTTTATAATAGTCAAAAAAACATTAAATTTAAGATGGAAATCACCTTGTGTTGGTCAAATGAACATCATTTTTAAGGTCAAACACAATTGTGAACATGCCACGCCATTACAACCCACCCCACTCTCATCACAGAACACTTATTGAGGTGATTTGTCACAAAACTATTTAAGTTATTGTTAACCAATTTTCACTCCCAAGTTTTGCATCTTTCATTTTGGCTAAGTGCAACATTTGGAATTTGTCTATTGGAGGAAGCATTTCATACTATGTTTGGTCTTTTGTCAAGTGTTATTTCCTTTGGAAGCTTTTGTTTCGGGTCTTTTGTTAAGTGTTATTTATTTCAGCAAATGCATGTTTCGGGTTTTTTGTTCAAGTGTCGAGAATTGTTTCATACATTTTGTCCGAAATAATTTTTTGAAAGAATTGTTTCAGAGATTTTGTTCGAAATATTTTTTCCAAAGGAATTGTTTCAGACATTTTGTCTAAAACAAGCTTTCCGAAAAAATTGTTCTCCAGGGAAAGGCACTTGTAAAAAGCCTGAAGGAATTGGTCCTTCACAAGATTTCCAAAGGATCACCCAAGACACACTTTTCTGAAGGATCATTTCTCATTCAAGTGCCCAACACACTTTCTCGAAGGATATTTTCTCAGGAAAGTATCATTTTCAAGATTTTCAAAGGGACATTTCAAAAAGTTGAAGGGCATGTTCAGGGTTTTTGAAGAGGCATTTTTTAGAAAAGCCGAAAGGTTATTCTCAGCAAAAGTGGGCCAAAAGCAAAATCCAACATGTACTTTTAAAAAGAATGGCCGAAAGAATTATCTACGAGAAAATATACTGAAAGAAAAGATGTCAAAGCAAAATTTTGAAGAAAATAGGTATGATGAAAACCCCCTAGAAGAATTATTCTAATAGAGTGACAACTGCACAGACATCAACTTTAGGGTCATGGGCTAGCCATTGGCGTTTAAATAGTGGGTCCCAAGTAGATCGGAGGGTTCACATCACTTTGAGCATTTTGATCAAGATCTGAGTCATTTTTATGACCAATCAAAAAGATAGAGGCTGAGGGACTCCATGGGAATAGAACATCCGACCAAGGTCAAGCTAGGATGAGCTTTCAAGGAAATTTTGTGGGCATACACATGGAGCCAACATTTTGATAAATACCTGAAGGTATACACATAGGATTCGGGTGGTTTCATCTCCAAGGCCAACCAAATGAAAGGGACCTTTTCCCTCTATCGTTACACACCTAAACAAGTCGGTGAGGAGTTGTTAGCATCAAGTCAAATCTATAACAGGTGGACACATTTGTAATAACCGCATTGATGCCATTACTCAGCTCAAAATATCTTGATTCTACTGGTGCAACTGTTGGGGAAGCATCTTTGAGAGAGCAAGCTAACTATGTAACCACTTGAGGTGACATAGATCAATCGAATGGCCCGAATGAGCATCATATATAGAGATAGTTGCAACCATGATTGGAGGCTTCTTACAGATTAATTCCTCTTTTTAGTGCCAAAAAGCCTCCCCTCTTACTTCTTTTATATTATAAATATAGCCCTTGGGCTAGTGAAAACAAGTTCCACACATTATATGGTGAAACCCTATTAGATTGATATCACATCTTGCCTTTAAGCATTAATACTAGTCTGTTCTTTTAAGTTTTCTAAATAATTTTTTGAGTGTGTAAGTGATGTATAGTGACAAGAAGTGATGATTTTCCATCCTTCCGTCCTTCATCCTTCACATATGAGCAAAAATTCTTAGTCTAATAGGTCCTATAGAGTACGTTTAAGTGTGTTAAATTGCTATAAGTGTATAATTGTTCTTAGAATGTGCAATCTGCCTTTCAATTCATTTACCTTGTGTTGTTTTATACATCTTGCCTTTATACTGAAATACTTGTGTTATAATTTTTAGAGCTTGAAAATGGTCTATGTTTTTTGCTATATTGTGCACTAGAATATGATATTCACATGGAAGATAATCTTGGTGGATCACCACTCTTAGAGTAGGTTCCCTTTTATGTAATTTCTAACTATTTTCCTTTCAAGCAAACCAGTTTAGATAGAAGTTGTTTTATAGAGATACATTTAGAGAGCTAGCCCTTTAAATCTAGAGGTTCATTTCCTTTATAGGTATACCCACATGCTTAGAAATGCTTTAATATTGCCCAAATCTGGAAGAGACTTGAACACTCTCTTCTAGGGTGCAAGATTTGGTGACAACAATTCTGGCACACCCGGTGGGATAATGTCAAGGTGCATGCTAGTCTTGACAAGCCTAAGGTTGCAAAAATATTCTTAATCTAGCATTTGGCAACTCCAAAAAGTGAGAATCTTTGGTTGTAGATCAAGTTTCCCACATTATACTTCATGGTCCTCACTAGGTCATCTAGGATATGTGATTAAGCCCCTCTATCTAAAGCTCCTCTTGAAGAACAACACCCTGAACCATTCCTAATGCTTAGAGATCCTGGACAAGGAGGTTTTGAAGAAGAAGAAGTTGAGGAGATTGAAGAGA
The DNA here is from genome assembly GCA_037957365.1 of Torreya grandis. NCBI lineage: Eukaryota > Viridiplantae > Streptophyta > Pinopsida > Cupressales > Taxaceae > Torreya > Torreya grandis. The sequence continues at coordinate 523,283 of JARHVA010005390.1, forward strand.
AAAGAGATCAACAGGAAATAGGAGAAATGGATAGGTAGTGTTGTCCCCCAAAAATATCACTCATTTTTGGGACAAAATTTGAATTATTTTGGTCCTACAGACCAAAATTGTCTCTTCCCTTTCTGAAATTTGTCCTAGGCATTCAAATTCCTCATTTTTCAAGCTTCTTAGGAATCTACGGACTCTGCAGGCCAAGTTCAATGGGCTTTACAGGTTGATTTATATAGATTTGATTTCTACAAAATTTGCAAGCAGGTTCATTTCTACAGGTTCAAAGGCTTATGCAAGTCGGTTCAATTAAAAGAATCACTTTCCAACACTTAGTCATTTTTAGGATTGGTTCAGTACCTTGGTTCAATCAAAAATGTCCATCGGCAAGCATCTAAGCAAAAGAGGCTTGAACCATTGAACCACTTTGGTTCAAAGGTTCAACAAGTTCAAGGTTCAACAGGTTCAAAGACAGGTTCAAGGTTCAACAAGTTCAAAGGCGGGTTCAAACAAATGGTTCAAAGGCAGGTTCAATCAAGCGGTTCAACGCTTTGTTTCATTCAGTTGGTTCATCCGCTTTGTTTCAAAGGCTTCGTTTGAACCATTGAACCAAAGCTTGGTTCAATGGTTGGTTCAATGCTTCAGTTCATTCAATTGGTTCATTAGCCTGAACCATCGGTTTGTACCATTTGGGTTCAAAGCTTGGTTCATCGGCTTGGTTCAATGTTTGGTTCAACCAAGCGGTTCAACGTTAGGTTCAACCAAGCGGTTCAAATGGTTCAATCAAACAGTTCAATCAAATGGTTCAACAGTTGGTTCATCACCTTGGTTCATCGGCTTGGTTCAAAGGAGCAGTTTAAAGAAGCTTCCCGAAGGACAAGTGCCCTTGTAGAGGGAACTTGGTCAACAAAAGTACCCTTCGGAAGGGTCATTTTAAAAGAAGATTGCAAAGGTAATTCTTTCGGATTTTTGTTTAAGGAATTCAAAAAAAGACTAAGGCAAGAAACAATTCCTTCAGACTTTTTGTTCGAAGGAATTCCTTCAGACAAAAAGTCTGAAGGAATTCAAGAAAGAAGTTGTAGGCAGAAATCCCAAAGAAATTTTCAAAGAGGCAAAGCGATCGAAACAATTCCGTGGACTTTATGTCTACGAGAAATTTTTACAGACTTTTTGTCTACGGGAAATTATCTGCAGACTTTTTGTCTGCGGGAAATTATCTGCAGACTTTTTGTCTACGGAGAAAGCCTGGGGGAAATGCCCGTGGGAATTGTCCGTAGGAAATATCTGCGGAAAAATGTCCGTCGAAACAGTCCACAGGAATTCAGGTGGAGACTGCCGAAGATAAAAGGCCGTCGAAGGACCCCGAAGGGTAGGTGCCCTTGCGGGGGACTCTCGATTGCCAACTTGAAGGACACTTCCCTGAAGCCGAAGGGTCACCTTCCCTTCAAGAAGATGTAAAATAAGAAATCCGAAAGGGCAAGTTCTTTTCGAGAAAGTGGAAAACAAGAAAGCCAAAGAAAGACCAAGGGGTGACATGCCTGAAGACGTCAAATTATAGAACAGCGAACTAGCCGTTGAGAGCACCTTGACGGGTGCGTGAACGTCAATTTCAAAACTCATAAAATAGACGTTGATCCTTGTAGATTCAAATCTACAGTCCCAAATGCATTCAAAGGCTTTAAGGCTGAGATCAACAAGAAGCGATTAAAGAACAACAAATTGAATCCAGGACCCAATTCAATTAACTAAAAAAGGAGGAATGATGAAGAAGGATCAGATTGCGAGGTGGACATTGAAAGATGCAAACTTTCAATAGCATGACTTGTTTCTCTGCATTGAGAAAAACAAATGGGTAGATGCCCCTAAATTCCAGCCTGTCTTCTTAACAGATTTCAATGCAACATAATGTGTTACTGTTCCCGAGTCCTTCTTGAAGTGGCTATATAAGGGACTCTCTTTTATTGTAAATATATCTCTTTTTTGACAATCAGAACGAAACTCTGCCCAAATTGAAAGGCATTACTAAGACTTTGAGCTCAGATTGTTGATCATATTTTGTTAATGGAATAAGAAAGCAAGTGATTTTTTAGATTTTGTGCCGTGAAATCTTTGTTGTTGAGGAAACTGTTCTTATGTCTTTTTCCTTAATATATCTTCTATTCCTTTAATTCAACAAGCAAAATTAGTGACAGCAGTCAGGAAGGTGTCTTGAAGTCAACTGTGGAGAGACTTTGTGCCCCCATAATTGCCTTTCAGTGTGTTTTCTTTTAATTTTTGTGTAAAGGACCTTGGGACGACTTTGTGCCCTCATTGTCCTTCGTATCTCACTCTTGGGAAATTCAGGTGGAGACTTTGTGCTGCATCTCGATTTGTTGGTTATTACGTCCTTGGTTACACTTTGCATTTACTACCAGGAGTATTCTTGTGGTTTGTTGAGTAGTACTTCTAAAAGAAGAGGAGTGCTTTCTATCATTTCCCTTGAGTTTTTCTTTTGATCCGCACGCATCATCTCTAAAAAAAGAGAGATTGATGGTTTGTCCTACCCTTGAGTATTATTTTTTGTTTATATATATATAGGGAACCTCCCCTTGATGAGAGGAGAGATTAGTCCCCTTTTGATGTGGTAAACCTACACATTTGGACGACCAATCTTCCTACTTTCGCTGATCAGACCTATTTTGTTTATTTGTACGCTGATCGACAAAATATTCAACCAACAGCTTTTGGCGACTCTGCTAGGGAATATAACCCATTATCATTATAACCTTATCCATTACAGACTTTGGCGACTCCATTTCATGTCTTACCCATTATCCATTTATAGCCTATCCATTCACCTCCACACTAACCGGGAAAGAACGCGCAGTCATATCAGGGCAATGCTCTATTAATAAAATAAAAAAATTAAATATGCTCTATTAAAAAAATAAAAATAAAAATAAAAATATTTTATAAACTATAACTTATAAATATATTATATAACTATATAAAAAAACCTAAAGGCTAAAATTGTAAAATGTTAAAAAAAATTAAGATTTTATAAAAGTATTAAAAACAAGATACCCAACAGATCATATAAGCACCTCTTGACTCGACGCCATTAGTTTTCCTTTCCCGATCCAATTCTAAGTTTTTTCCCCCAATACCGATCTGCTCACTGAAATTGGAGATATCGTAGAGGCAGGCAGCTGTACATAGCTCGGATGACTCGAAAAACACAGCCACACGATTACAGCTACGCAAAAAACACTGCAGCTATACAGCAGTATAAACTAACTGAAAGAGGTACGATTCCATTCACAATATTCTACAAGAAATTTTGCCCCAGTTTGAAATTCAGCTATTTTCAATTTTTATGGTTGCAGTTTGGCGAATGCGGCAACTTAATTTTGAAGTAATAGTCTACTTCTAACTTTCTGATTTATGAAAATATAGAAATTAGTTTTAACCCAGAATTGTAACAGCTATTATCCAGGAACCATACACATTTTGGAATCAATTAGAATGGACTGTGGAAGCTTAAAATCTTTGATAGTTTTTCCTTCTTTTATTCTGCTAATTTAAGCAGGATTTAGCGTGTTAGTTAATTTGGCGGTTCAGGATTAGAAGTGAGGTTAGGGTAGGTTTTTTTAAAATTATAAGTAATTACCTCGACCACTGTTTACGCATCCCTAATACATGTCTGTATCTGGACCAGCCATGTCAGATATCAACTGATCTGAAATGTATTATGGGTGTATACATATCCATATCGGAAATGCAATAATGCTACCCATTTTGGGAGTGATGAAAAATGGACTGACAATAAGGGACAGACTGGCACTCCCCATGTGTCAATGGGATATCCAGACATCTCCATAGGGAACAGGGACTGTGCAGCAGATTCCGGGCATCCCTAAAAATGCTAGCCATGGCCAGTCATTTCAACATAAAGGATATTTAGAAACTCTGCATTCACAATTATTGAAGGTTTGCATACTATAAGTCAAATGGTACCTATCATAGTTCAAAAACTCATACTCCGCAGCCCAAATTTTTGACTTGGACTCAGGATCGACAATTACTCTGCAGCGTTATCACTACTTTAAAAAATATATATATTCATAGAATAAACTGAAATAAAATGTAAACATTATTCAAAAGCATGAGAAATGAATGTAAAAAAACATTACTATTTATTCTATTAGTTTTCAACCAAAAAGATTACAATGGTCAATTTTAGAGAGGCCAAAAAAGAATACAAATACAGGCAGCAGGATAAAACTGTTCTAAATCCCGCAGTTATTGGCAAATATGTGGGCCCTGGGCTGTGGCAATGAAGTTTCAAGTGACTGAAACTCTGAACTGTCAGATTCAAAGTCCTTGGCAGATCCGCTGATTCATGCAACCGTAAGATAATAAACTTGCCAATTTATTAGCAAGCAAGGCACTTAGAGTCCACTCCAATCAAACCCCTCAGATAAACGATGCAAGATCGTATCCTCTTATTCAAAACATGCACATAACAGCAAATCACAAAATCTGGGCAAAAAACACTTGAAATTTGCAACAGAATTAGCAAAATGACGTTTTATGTGAAGGTTATAAAAACCACATACCTGAGTCGTCAACAGTTACTAGCGGTTCGTCGACAGTTACTAGTGGTTTTTAAGTAGTGTTCCATGGGGACACGTCCCCCCCCCCCCCACAAAATCCCCACATTTCCAGGATGGGGACGTCCCCCTGCCACAACTCCATCGCTACCCCGAACCACCGCCATCCACGAGACGTTTCCCTCTAAGATGGGACATCTCTAGGGCATCCCTTCAAAAAGGGGGCACCTGTGGGACCTTGGGACATCCAAGGGATGCCCAGATGTCCCTCGACCCCCTGGAAAACGCACAAGCATCCCCCATGTTGATGGACACCAAAAAGACATTTTTTTTAAAAAAATTTAAAAAATATTTTGATTTGTGAGCCATCTACTGTAACCCTAATTGCTAATGGGTTGCACCCCCACCCCCAAGGCCTCCCAAAAGCTTATAAAAAGCCCTATCCCTCTCATTCCAAATCACACAAAAACTTGATTGATTGAAATAGAGAGCTGAAAGTAGAGGCAGCAAACTAAGAGGGAGAAGTTTGCAAGAGTGAGAGAGCATTAGGAGAGGCAAAGTGAGATCAAGAAGAGGATAAAGAAGCCAAGAAGACTCAAGACACTTTAAGTTCATCATTTGAGCCGCATGGTAGGCCCTATCACTATGCATTTGATTCTTTGAATTTTTGATTTTTTGTTTCATTTGTAAATTATATTGTTCTTTGATTCATGATTCATTTCAAAATTAAAAATTCATATAATTATTTGTGATTTATTCAAATGCTTAAATTTTTAAATCTTCACTCAAATCAAATGCTTAAATTTCAAATTTATTTTGCTTTCTAGGTTGTAGCTTTGTAAGTTTTTTTTCAATTTCAAGATTAGAATTTAGAAGTCAAATTAGGATTTCATCTTGTGTATCCTTTGCTTCTACGCTTTGTGCGACCTGAAGTAAGAAAAACAAAGTAAAATCCTTGTTTAACCAAGTATTTACAATTGTCAATTTATAATAGCAGCATTTAGGTTTTTAAATTTTTACTTAATGCATAAATATTTGATTAAATTATAGAATCAATCATAAAATTTGAAAGTCAAATTAGGATCTTAACTTTTGTGTATCCTCTACTTCTGCACTTCGTGCGACCTAAAGTAAGAAAAACAAAAGTGAAATCCTTGTTTGACAAAGGTTAAGAACAAGGATTCCTATTTGTGTATCCTCTGCTTCTATACTTCATGCGACCTGAAGTAAGAAAAAGAAAAAGAAAATCCTTGTGTCTTAATCCCTTGCATTATGCATGGTTTGAATTTTAATTTTTAAATTATAAACTTACAAAAAAAAATATCATTTCTTGCAGTGTCATTATGAGTTCTCATAGCATGAGTAAGGATGAGGGTCAACATCAAGGGGTTGACGTTGAAGTTGTAAGTTAAAATGATTCTGATTATGCCCCTGATGATCCTAGTTTAGAAGCAAGGAGGGGTGACCATGAAAATCAAACTAGTTCTATTGGGAGTCCAAATTATAGTTGCCCTTCACAAACCCTACAACAATATGCTAAGGGTCTCTTTGATCCGAAGAAACCTTTAAAACAATTTGCAATCAAGGAACCAACAAAGCCTAAGACACCTAGGGGCACTAGGAAATGGAAGTGCAACATATGTGCCTTTGAATGGTTTGGCAACATGACTAGGACAAATGCTCACCTCCTTATCCAAGGCAAAAGTGTAGATGTATGTGAAAAGGTGGAAAAAACTTGAAATTTAGAGCTGAAATATGTAAATTATAGGGTGCTAATACTTGAAATATTTAAATGTTAAATTGTTTATGTTCAATGCAATATACTTATTCCTTATACATCTTTTTATAACTAATTTTTCAAGTACTATATGTATTTGCACTGCTCCCCCACCACCTCCCCCCTCTGCCATCCCCAAACTTAAGCCCCCAGTCCCGTCGTCCCCTCGTCAGGAAACTCTGTGGAACTATGTTTTGAAGCGAGTAATCATGGGTAATTACTCACCAAAAACTGTGAATAATTGTTTGCTTAATGTTTTGCAGTACGGTAGCTGGTTACTCGGCCAACAAAAAATCAAGAATAATCACTGACTACCCACGAGTTTTTAATCACAGCTACCTATTACAGCTAATTATGTTACTGAACTTGAGCAAACCCCCAAGCTTCTCACATTGGTTCTTTGAAGCCAACCCCTGATGGGAATAAACAAAAGTTACCAAGGTTTGTGGATGTGGGTGTGTTTCCGTTGCGGGCATGGTGCTTTTATAATCAGGATGTGCAGTCATGGGGGTATGGAAAATTGTAATACATATAATAAATATCTATACGTATTTACATATTTATATTAAAAAGAATTTGAATATTAAATGTAAAAGATGATGAAATGAATGGCCATAAATATCAGGATTCATGCCTCTCATGCCTCACCAAATCCCTCCATGCCTCTTAATTGCTTCTTTATCCCAAATATTGATGAGCTTATTTATCAATTTTAATTTTATAATTGGATTAATCCTTAGCCACACATATCAATCTTGAGATAGATAGTTGAGGTTGATTCTAGCCATTTGTAAAAATCTATAAATATGAGGCCTTACCACATCATTTCTAAGCTTAATTTGTGAAAATTTATAATGCAAGATTGAATCCAAAAGATTCAAGCAACTACTATTACCATGCCAAATTGATTCTAATCCAAGACAAACCAAAGCCACAAGGTGCCAAGGAGAAGAAGAGATAGCCAAGCTTCCTTTGATGAAGACTTCATGAGCACAAGCCAAGTAAGCCACTACTACAAAGGCATTTCGAGCATCCAAGGAAGGTGAAATAATTCTTATGTTTTTCCTTACTTTTTAGTTGTGTTTGTCATTTGTTTTTTTACTTATTTCACCCTAGTAACTAGGCATGAAGGTGTTAGCTTATTGTGTTCTTTGTCAATTTCTTTTATTCATTTTGTCACTAACACCATACTAATCTCCTCTTCTTAGTCAAATTCCTAGTTCACAGTACTTAAAAAAAAATTACTAATGGGATTACCTTTTTATTTCAACATGACCTCTAATAGTTTCTTTCCTATTTTGGGATCTTCTCCCTTGGCTCTATGAACTTATTTTTCTCAACAATTGTCTCTTCTTGCTACTCACCAATATTCTTTCTAAGACATCTAATTTGGACACCATGTCTTCCAACATCCTTTTCAATACTGCAATTTATGACTTTAAGACACTTTTCATCTCTTAAATATTTTCTGAGTCAACTCTCTATATCCATGGATACATAATGGAGAATAAAATTATCTTTTCTTTCATGTGTTGATTGACTCACATTTGGCATTTTACCTGCACCTTCCTCTCTATATATTTATTATCAATAGTAATAATTTTTTTTTTATTCTTTCTTTTCTCATAATTTCAACTAGGTCTTCATCTTGAACTTTGGGTGCTTCACGTTCATCTTCTCTTGTGTCTTTCACAACTCCTATACAATGTGAAATCTCCATAATATCTATTTTTTCTTGGATTTCCTTTAAGATATCTATCAAATATTTTAATCCTAATATGCTTCCACTTTTGTGTGTTATATCTTCTCCACAAACAATATTCTATTTCAAAAATAATAATAGATTCAAACAAAAGCCTAGCATGTTGGATATGTAGTCGCAACTTCCTTGGACTTACCTAGTCTAACTACTGATTTCACTTCTCTTTGTATGTTTGTTATGGAAAATTAGGCAAAAATAAGAATAAAAATTAATTCGGACATTTTACATGCATTTCATGATCTAAACACAACCAAAACATTGTACAACATTAAGATGTAAACTTACATAGAAAATACATAACCCAAAGAGTTATGCAATGTAGTTTAAATGCTTAAAAATAGTCTTATTGATCACAATATACAAAGCATATTTAACAATTAGGTTTGTCATGAAAATATAAGTAATAAAATAGATGTCAAAATTGTCCTTTGATTGTGATTAGTTCCATGTTTCAAAAATATCCAACACATCCCTTCTAAACCACTATTTTAATCTCATAATCTAATGATTTCACTTAGGTGTAATTTTTTCATAACTTTCTCTTTTTCTATGAACCTTTTAATTATTACTTATTTAATTATTATATTTATAATTCTTTATTATTTTTATTATATTTTAGATGATCTTTGTACATTTTATTTTACTATTTATATTTAAATTAATTTACCTTAATTTATATTTAAATTAAAATAATATACAATATTATAAAAATGTTAAAATTAAAATTAATATTATTATAAAATTAAATGATTTAATATAATGAAGTATGTTCCCATCCAATGGCACAAGGGAGCATACAATCATTAAACTAAGATTTAGTTATAGATTTTTTATTCAAATTGAAATCTTTTACTAGTAGAGATAAGTCGTTCTTCTCAACCTATATCCTTGTAAATTTAATGCAAAACATCTTACTGTAAGTAATAATACCCACTTCTTCCAATCATCGAGGAATAATCAACTTAGATCGAGGAATAATCAAACTAGAATTAAATTTATTGAGGTTGAGTTAAAGCATGAGAGGAATAATTAAATAATAGTTATTTCTTCGGTTTGAGTCGAGTCTCGTGAGTGCATTTGGAAATAAATGGAGTTAGAAATGGAAACTATGTGAATAGATGAGCGTAAGACCATGTAATACAAGGAGCATGTTTTTAAAGCTAATTAGTCATTTAATTGTTGGGAGAGTGGTTTTGTGTTGAAGATAAAAAGGGACTTTATGTTTTATATAAAGCTTTGACTAGTGTCATGAAATAAAAATTATAAAAAAGTGATTGTTCATAAATGAAAATGAATTTTTTGCGACCCAATTTTATGAGAATTGGGAGACAACATCTGGTTTAGGAAAAAATAATTTTTTTATATTATATAGTCATGGATATTTCGTTTGCAAGGATGGGTTTTGATCTTTTTATTAATGGGTTCATGCCCAAAGAACATAGGAAAGATGCAATGGACATAGTTTAAGAGGTAGCATATTGTTTGAACAATGAAGCTTAGTATATTTTAAAAATAAAATAATGATATTTTTATATATTTAAGACAGTCATATTAAGAAAGATAAAAGAGGAATGTATATATAATTTTATGTAAAATATGAATGATAAAAATTGGTTTACTTTAGATTAACTTTTTAATTTATGGTATGGTTATAATAATTCACAAGTTATATTATATATTTATAATATTATCATTTCTATTTGAGATATATGAGATAGGTATCATTTTAAATATAAAAATATATATATTGAATTAAATGATGTTGAATATACTACAAAAAGAGTATAATAATATGATCACTTACATTTTTATATAAATTAATCTATTTTATAATAATAAGCATGTTTAAAAAAATTTGTAGAGCATTAAATTAGATGGATTGAACCAACTATTATGTTTGGGAATTAAAATTTTTATTGTGTGAAAAAAACTATGCAACTTATGACAAGTAGCTTAAAACAATATTATTTCTAAGGAGCCAATTTTTTTATGATAATAGATATAAAGTTCCAAAGATCTAAACTTTAAATAATCAAAGGATAAAGTTTATCTTTTCTTTTACATGCCTTGTTTTATGAGTCCATACTCAATATGCAATAATATATAGTTATTACAACTATTTTAGAGCAAGTGTTTTTCATACAAAAAAAAAACACCAACAAGTAAAAATAAGAGTCTCAAGATCAACCTAAATGTAACATGACAACAAATTTGTATGAATAATAAATTAAAGGAATCCATGCATACTTATCATATGTGCCCTAACATAGATACTAAGGCAAAACCTACATTAGACTAATTACAACACATATACCATCTTGTTTATCTTTGAGAAAAGAAAACGATGGGAATTTCTATACTAACCTTTTTTATGTTATTTTTATTATTTATTGAATGTCATCTAAGGGTTTTTCACAATCTCTCAACTTTCCATGGGTCAAACACTAACTAGTTTCGTACTAGCAACAAAATAAATGTTAGGGGTTATGAAAAAATCTAACAATGTTTAATACCATTTCTCTCAAGAGAACAAGTCCAATCTTATAATGAGACACGGATTATAATCCATTCATGAGAGTGTGCCTCATCACAATTACACTCTATGAGTCTATTGATATTTAAAGTTAAACAATTATGCCTCAAAAACTTATGAGTTGCACTCAAATCTGATTTGGGTTAGCTATACATCTAATGTGCTTCTTTGATAAGAAAGATAATTTTACCAAGGAACCATCATACCCATATTTTATCTTCACCTTTTAATTTTTCAAAAGTATCATAATTAAAAGACTATTTTAAATTATTTAAATATATAAATATAGACCTGACATCATTATATAAGATGTCTACATATCTTCTTTAGCATTGTCAAGGTTTAATATATTTTTTAGATTATTTATTATTTTTATCAAAAGACATAATATTTGTACATTGGTGACAAATATGTAACCCAAGGATACTCTAAAGCATTTTACTACAAACCTTTCTAAACATTAATTATCCAAAATTATTTAATAATATTTGAAATGACCATTTTTTCATTAGAAATATTCCCCACAATAAAATTTTGATCTTTTTTAATAAGATATATAAATACTAAATTTCTCAATTATTATTTTAATTATATTATAAAAAATTATGAATCAATATACATTTGAATTCTAATATATAATACACACTTAAGCTCCAATGTACAATATACATATACGTTTATGCTCCAATGCACAACACACATTCACTTATACTAATATACATATAATTCTACTATAATGCATACACTATACGAATAATTTCTCTCATATTAATATTACACATTAACTTGTATAATTTAATCAAATGTTATTATGTTTAATAATAAATTAAATCCATGATATTCTAACCTTTAAACTGTAATTTCATATAAAATCTCCAATATGTAAAGTATAATAATATATCAAAATCCCACAAGCAAAAATGTTTCCTTTTCATTTATCTTTAAGGTGATGTCAAGTTCCCTAATCATTAATAAGCAACAATGCTTCCAATCTCTTAATATTTAAGGAGCTACAATATTTTAAGTGTTCTAAGCTTTATGGAACAAGAATAATGAAAATTAGCTGAAATAATGTTTCGTTCATATTAACTTTCCATACAATTTTAAATATTAAATATTAATTTATTTACTTTCGCACATAAATAATTTCCTTTAATGGTTGCTGATGGACAATAATATAATAATATATTTTTCTACCAATTCATAAAATATACTTTTTCTTACAATCCCATTAACCTATTACGGTTACTGATGGAAAATAATATTACATACATCAAGGCCGACAGACAAACCAATACTTAAAGGGGATAATGAAAACTTACTACTTCAAGCATTATGCCCAATCATGATGGGCACAATTGCATTTGTCTTCGATCATCAGCTCGGCTGCACGATCCAGTCCGTCTGCCGCCAGCATGCCGAGCGATAGACTCACAAATTCATATTTATACAAGAAACAGCCCAAGTTAACGTTTGCGCCGATGGCTGGCAGGGCGGGCGACACCAGCGATAGAATCAAAACGACGAACGTAAAGCCTGCCATCTCCGAGTCCGCCAGCGAGTTTGCCAATGTTAGTCCTCGGACAGCTAACGACGGAGGTAACGATATCTTTAAATCATTGTCGGTTGACCATTCAAATGTAAACACCATTGCAATTCTCTTCGATTCTAGCGAAAATATGCCCTTGACAACAAATTTTATAAAAGTGCCGAGAGAAATCGTTCTCAGGTAAATTCGAAATTTGAACTTTCGGTGGAATTTGAGAGTGAAGAGGAAGTTGGTTGGCATTATCCATTGCATTTTGGATTTAATGGTGGATAAGTACGTGGCTATTGATAATGGATATGTTTCTGTGGTGTCTTTATGCCTGGTAACGATATTCTCTCTTGTGTCTTTATGCCGAATTCTACGCAGCTCTTAATGTAAGATTTGTTTTACTCGTCTTCGGACTGCGACATTTTTTGAAAACCACCTCGGCAACTTCGAAGGCATGTGGCGTCCCGAATCCGCTTTCACATATACAACCCACAGAATATAGCGCATCAAAATGTTAAAATGAAATTTGAAGCATCACATGATGACAACAGCTATCTGATAGCTAGGAAAAGGAATGTTCATAATGGCTTCTTGCTTGCATGTTTATATGAGAGGTAAGCATCTTTGTGAAGGGAGAAATGAGAGGTTAGAGGTTGTTGGCTAGTTTGTTGCAAAAGGTCAATAAATATTATGAGTTAGCAATCTACTGATATAGAGGTTGTTGGAGAAGGAAATTAAATACTATGAGTTTGTTGGTTAATTTATTGAAGAGTTAAACTTGAGAAAACTAAATTAGGTCTCAGTAGAGATTTATGTGAGCCATAGATGTAAATAGAGAGTTAGGATAGAATTCTTTTCATAAATGATTGGTATCACACCAAAATTAATTTTTAATATATGTAATTAGATTTTATGTGTATGTGTAAGTTGTATTTTCTTATATAAATTAATAAAATAATTGTTATTTCATTTTGTTTCTATGTGTAGGGTTACAAATCAATCTATTGTTTGTGTTGAATATGTTGGTTGTATGTTATAAAGCCATGTAACTATGACTAAATCAATTAGTACCAGGGCAAGGTTGTCTTTGCAGGTCATCACCCATTACTCTTGTTGATTCATGTCTATTTTTCATATTTGTAGGTGTGGGTAGAAAGTAATGAAGGCATATTCTAGCCAAGACCATGTTCGGTAAAAAGTTTAGTAGTTTCTATTTATTACAAGAAAACAAATGGCACACAAAGGAGGTTTTACGAGAAGAGTAGCAAGATCACTTAGAATTGGAAACTTGTTTGAGATAATGAGAACCATTTTCAAATATGGATGTAATTGTTATAAAGTTATTGTTGATAGCAGTAGCACTGATAATCTTGTTTCTAAGGGAATGATCTAAAGATGCTTGGTCTAAAGAGTATTGTACATCCAAATCCATATAAGATATCTTGGTTATTAAAGGGGTGTCAAATTTTGGTGAATGACAAATGTCTGGTAAGTTTCCAAATTGGCACATACAAGGATAAATTCATGTCGATCATAATGCCTATGGATGCATGCCATGTGTTACAAGGAATATCTTGGTAGTTTTATAGGAAGTTGCAACATGATGTGTGCAACAATATCTACACTTTGGCAAAGGTGGTAAAACATACACTTTAAATTCACTAAAAGACAAGAGTGATGAACTGGACAATAGTTTAAGGATTTTGATGGTTCCATGATATAAATTCTTGAGAGAAATAAAGAAGAGGAAGGCATACATTGATTTCATTCCCAATCTGGTGCAATATAATATCATAAGATACGAGGAATCTGTATGCATGGGCCAGGATTAACCTACAACTATTCTATCGCAATAGACTAGGAATCAAATAAGGTTAATCAAATAGAGCCTGTGATGCTTCGATGATTGGGTAAGGACTAATGAATTACCTAGATAAAGCAGAAGGTAACCTATAACACAAAGATCAAGAGGAAAGGGTTCTAAAGCCTAATCCTATGATAGAAGGATGTAGCTCTCTTTAGACCTCAATAAAGTTAAATGGTTATAAACTATGATTGTAAATATATAATTAAAAAAATAGTTGTAAATGGGTAAGGTGTAATGGTCAACCAAATTGGGGTCTATGCAATTCTATGGCTACACCAACTTACTCAGTATAGAGAAATTCTAAATAAGGGTAAACAGACATTCATTCAACATATGATCTAGTCTATGAAGAGCCATACTCATCCCTAAAGAGGGACATTTATGTCTTCAATAAGGTCAAGAAGATTTTGTTAATAGGCGACTTTAATGCAAGGACAACAAATAAACAAGCCAACATTCTAGGAAGTAATGAGGATCTAGATATGAATCCTCTTTGGATGCCAGAAGAAGAAAATCAGCAATGGACCAAGGCTTCATAGGATGAGCATGGTGTTATCATGCACTTTGGAGAGGAGTTATTATGTTTATGCAGGATATACAACTCGATTATATGCAATGGTATGAGTAAATGGGAAAAGGCAAGATATTATACATGCAAGACTTACAATGGGCAAAGCATAATCTGCTACGTTATATGCTCACAAAATTGTATACCCAATTTTATGAAAATTCAATTACAAGGAGAGAAACGGCAAAGGAAACATCATCTTGATAGAGGAAAATCAACAAGCCTTCAAGATGACAATCAATCATAAGTTGTTGGAATGGGAAAGTAAGGGAGCACCTAACATTGGTATAGATTACACTAAGAGTGAGAGGCTAATGCACACCATTCAAGAAGCCCCTATACACATGCAAGAGAGCTAAACCTAAAAATAAGAAAGAAATTGCTTCCCGACAAACCCATTGTATGATGAAGAATGCAAAGGCAGAACAGAGATAGCTAAAGGAACCAACAAGTAGAACAAAGGCAAACTGAAAAATATAAGCAACTGGTGACGGAAAAAAAGGATATATAAGAACTAGGAGGAAGGAGCTGATTTACTTTTCAAGGGAGCTCTGAAAAGAAAAAACGCGGACAAAGACAACACTAGAGTATTCAAAATAATTGTATGAGCATGAAAATTAAAAAGATGCACATCCCACAATCATTGTTAATGAAAAAATGTTCACGATTGAAGACATCATAAAAGGGATTAAAAAGTGAACAATGGGTAAAGCTTGAGAAAAAGAAAACCTTCGAATGGATCATCTAAAATAGGGAGTAAATATCCTAGCACCTCAAATCAAAGAAATTTTCAATGAGATCATCCAAAATGGCTTTTCAGTAGATTGGACAACCAACCTCACCATTCCTTTCTTTAAAAGTGGAGATGTAAATAATCCCTCAAATTATCAAAATATCATGGTCAATCAAATTTTCACAAAGTTGTTTGAGAATGTGATAGAACGTAGGATTAGCAGGTGGGTGGAGGAAAAAGAAAAGAGAGCAAAAGGGCAAGCAGGTTTTAGCCCCAACCACTCAACTTTTGACCATTGCATATTGTTGCTTCGTTGCTTTGTTTAAAAGGTTTGTGATTAAAAAATCGATGCATATTGTTGCTTTGTAGACTTGAGGAACTAGGGGTCCCAACGCATTATAGAGCAACAGTTCATAGATTGTATGAGCAAATAATGGCTAAAATCAAAACGCAGTCAAGGTTGTCCAAGTGTTTCGGAAGTGATATAGGAGTCAAACAAGGCTGCCCTCTATCCTTGACTTTATTTGGCCTATACATTGACAAAGTAGAAGATTGGATAAACAAATTTGGGGGAGAGAAGGGGTCCACTTGACCAAATATGTGTTGAAACTCATGTTTTATGTCAATGACCTAATTCTAATAGCAAAGACAACCCAAGATCTAAGAGACCACATACAAGCTCTAGACCTTTTTTGTAAGGAAGTGGGGATTCAAGCTTACATTGACAAAACCAAAATTATGATTTTCACAACGAAAAGGAAAAAGCAACATCTCGACTTTGAATTTGTCGGAGGGTCTCTTGAAGTGATGTCGGAATACAAGTATCTCAACTTCAACTTTCACAACAAGCTCAACTAGAATACATGTAGAATGAAAAGAATGCAAGGAGGTTGGAGAGCTCTCTATGTGCTTCAAAACAATGCAACAACGCTGAGTTATGGGATTGGAAGGCCACTAGGGTCCTATTTGGGTTACGTGTCCCATTGGTGGTGTTGTATGGATGTGAAGTATGTGCTAGTTGAATGACGAGTTTGAAATGGAGGCAAATAGAAATGATCCAAAAGAGTCTAATCACAAACAATTTTTGAATTAGGGCTTCAGTTCCCCATGAAATTATCCTTGTTGAAACATGAGTTTCCCTGTTAGAGGCAACTTCTATGACCAAGCTGCTATGCTACTTGGAAAAAATATAAGACATGAAGACGAAGAATTGTATAAACGAAATAACACATGAATGAAACAAAACCACAAATAGATGAGTAGATGGGATATTAGCGTAGACGAATGCCCAAATCTTAACAAACAAAATAACACATGGATGAAACAAAACCACAAACGGATGAGTAGATGGGATAACAACCTAAATGAATGCCCAAATCTTAACAAAGACAAAAAAAATATGTGAATGAAGTCTTTAGAACAGTTATGTGGAAAAAGTAAACAAGTAGGAAATGACAACACATTATTACAAAGTTAAACCTAACTTATGAGCATTGTGGAAAAGCATATATAAGGGCATTGTCATAGGGTTCAGCCAATTTTAAGGTTAAAATTTGAAATCCGCCAAATCTCATGATGTTGACCCAAGTTTCGATCAAATTTGGCTGGTTCGGCGCATTTAATGGAAAAATGGTGAGACTATACCCAATTTTTTGCTCAGACGACACATCTTACAACGAGTGGGAAACGAGGGAGACTTCTATAAAACCAGCCACGCCTTCATTCGAATCACAAAAAAAAAAACTTGTTTTGCTGACTTTTGTAGGGTTTTACATGGAAAAAAACAACGATTAGTTCCACCGACCATCAAGCAAGCAGCAGCATGCCAGCGAGCATCGACCAAGCAGCGGCAATAGGTCGCGACCGCAAGCACAGCGACAGGCTGCAGCGACAGGCAGTGCGGGAGAGAAGGTAGGGTTTTAGTTTTTTTTTTTCTTAATTTTTTAAAGTTTTTTCAATAATTCTATTAAATTTTAAAATTATTTGTTGTTAATAGTTATTGTCATTTTTATTTAATTTTTATGTTTTTTTTTTAATTTAATAATTTTATTAACTTTTTAAATTATTATTTGTTATTATATAAAATGTTTATTTTTATTTAATTTTTATGATGTTTTTCTATTTATTTATTTTTATTTCTAAAAAATTTTACGATATTTTTAAATTTTTTTAATTTAATTGTAATTTTTTTTATATTTTTTATTCATTTTTATTAATTTTTAATAATTTTCATTTTTTATTTTTTATTTTAATTTATTTAATCTTTTATTTTAAAATTTATATTTTATTTTATTTTTATATATAATTATATTATTTGTTTCTTTTTTTATTTAATTTAATTTATTTTTATTCTTATTTTTTTAATATTTTACAAATATTATTTATTTTTATTATTATTTTATATTAATAGTCTTTTAAATTATTTATTTATTTATTTATTTATTTATTAATTATAGTTTTTTAAATTTCTTTTTAATTTAATAATTTCTAGTTTTTATTTTATTTTTAATTCTTATTTAGTTAATTTTATTTTTATTTTTTAGATCATTTAAATTTATATTTTATTATATTTTTAATATGATTTTATTTTTTTGCTTATTATTTTTATTTATTTATTTTTTAAATTTGATATATGATTTTTTTTTTTTTTTTTTTATAAAATTTGGTCCTCTCAATCTTACTCCACCTCTACATGAGCTTCCACACAGTTCAAGGAAGAATTTCCTCAAATTCTATGGTGATGGGAAAGTTCATCCTGATGAACACATTGCAGCGTTCAGCATAGCCTGTGGAGTAATTGGAGTAGAATTTGAAGATGTAGCAGTCAGGCTATTTGTAGAAACATTACAAGGCGCTGTTGCCGATTGGTTTTATCATCTACAGGCTTGGTTAATGACTGATTGGAATACTCTCAAAGATAAGTTTGAAGCCAGGTTCAAACTTGTAGAAGATGCACATGCACTTCTGGCTCAACTTACACAGATGAAAAAAGAGCCTTATGAGCCTATGAGAGACTTCATAGCCAAATTTGACAAACTGAGAAACAAAATTCCTATAATTGCTCAACCTACAACTGAGAATCTCAAATGCTTCATTAACTCTCAGTTACCTGAAGTAAGTTTTTTGTTGAGACGTGCTGGTCAAATAGATCTTGCTTCAGCTCAACATTTGGCCACTAAGGTAGAAGATGATCTCATCTTAGCAGGGAAGATAAGAAGAAATCCAAATAGAAATGGAGCTTCATCATCTTGTCAATATTCATCTACAAGCACCACAGATCCAATGGTGCAGAAATTGGCAAATGAGTTGCTTGCTCTCAAAAAGTAAATGCGCAAGGAATGTATTATGTTCTTTCATACAGAGATATGCCAAGAAGGACATTCTCAAATCAGTCATATTAGGGCAATGCTGCCACGAATCAAGGGCAAAAGAATCACCTTCCTCCCCCATAAGGGAAACTTGCCTTAGAACCTCCTCCAACTAATTCAACAATGGGATATCTTGAAGCAGAATCAGAGTTCTCTTTTCAGCCTGAAAAGATGAACCCAAAAGAAAAAGAGAAGCTTTTGATGGATCATATGCAGTGTTTACCAGGTCCAAGAACCAATCAATTTAGCAAGTTGATAAAGGGAAGACAGAAGAGCAACCTCAACCAATAGTTATGATTGTTAAGCATGGAACCACTTTGCCTTTTCAGTTAAAGGATCTGGTGATCACCCAAAAGGTAAATACATCAATTTCACCTTCACTTTCTACTCCCATTTTGCAAACCAACCCTCCTCTCATCCCTCCTAAAACCCAAAAAGTTGAAATACCTTCCTATATACCTAGCTCAATTCAATGATTTGACATAATCAATCATGTCAAAAAGACAAAAATACAAATGTCTGAGTTTGAATATTTGCAGTCCAATCCTGATCAATTGGATAAACTGATCCAATGTGTCAAGAACCAAACTGTCCTTACAAGACAAAAAGCTAAAAAGGTAACTCCTAATTCTCCAAAGAGCATGCCCATTCTGAATAATCTTGTTATTACTCCTCCAGCTACTCCTAAAAAATAAAACTTTTCTATGTTTCTCTATTAATAAATGGTCACAAACTGAGTAACTGTATTATAGACTCAGGGGCATCTAACAATGCCATGCTTGCTAAAGTAGGTGAGTCTCTTTGTCTCACACTAACCAAGACATTTGGGAGATGTTTCTCCATGGAGAACAAGCAAGTACCATTGCTGAGCCAAATCAAAGATGCCCAATTTGCATTTGTAGCCTTTCTATACAAGAGAATCAAGATGACTGTCTTGGTGGCTGACGTCTCATCATCTTATGGCATTTTGCTTGGATGAATTTTTTGCAAAGACGTGGGAGGAGAACTAAACATGGATCTGTCTGAGGCAAGGATCCCTATCTAAGGCATAATGAAGAGGTTGCTCCGTGAAAAAGAAGCAAAATATGTGGTTATCCAGACATCAACCCCTGAAGCTCAAATGCTTTTTGAATTCATAGGTATGGATAACTATTTTCTATCTACAAATGAAGTGCATAAAACACTTGATAATATTTTGAAAGTGTCAACTCAGAAATCAGTTCAACTAGAATAGCAGAAGAACTAGTAGGCTAAAATACAAATGAAGAAGGACTTTTCTTCTCCAATAAAGGAAAGTCTAAAGAAAAATCAGTATCAGATGACATATGGACTCTGAAATTTGATGGTAGTTGTTCCTCTACCGGTTTGAGAGCCAAGATTGTGTTGATATCTCCTAAGGAAGATATGTTTCCTTCATCTTATAAATTACAATTTAGCAACACTAACAATACAGCTGAATACGAACCCCTGCTGCGTAGAATAAAGGTTGTTCAAGAAAAAGCCATCAAGTTTTTTCATGCCAAAGGGGATGCTGAATTAGTGGTTTGTTAAGTAAGAAATCTTTACCAAACCAAGAATGAAATATTACGCCACTACTACAACCTGGTTTGGGACCAAATTGAAAGCTTTGATGCTTTCAAGATTTCTACCATACCCAGAGAGTTTAATGACAGAGCTGATGCACTTGTTTCGCGAACTCTCTTAGTTTCTCATTGAGATTTCAAAGAAGACATGTATACTATTGAGCTAATCTGTAGACTAAGTGTTCCTGAAAATGCTGATCATTGGCAAGTATTCAATGATGATCATCAAATCATTGCTTTCTTAGAACGAAAATATAATTTTGAACAACTATGTTTTGAAGGCAGTGAATCTCAGAAGAATGAATTAGCCTTTGAATTTAGTTCAAATATAAATGAAGAGTTCTTACAGCTGAAAGGAAATAAAATTTCCAAAGACCTGGTTTCTCTTGAGAAACTGTTTGACAAGCATGATAGATTCATCAAACAATAGCAAACAGATTCAAGTTTCTCTTAGAGATTCGATCAAGTAAATCTGACTACTAAAGAAAATCTCAAGATGGTTAAAATTGGTAAGTGTTGCACCCTTGAAGAAAGATTCAAGTTTACCACTTTACTCCATCAATACATGGATGTCTTAGCATATTCTTATGTAGACCTGAAGTCTCTCAGACCTGATGAAGTCCGTCATGACATTCCCCTCAAGGCTAACTCAATGCCCTTCAAGCAAAAATCCAAAAAATATAATTCAAAAATATCAGGTACTATTCTGTCTGAGATACAAAAAATGTTAAATGCTAGAATCATCTTCCCAATCCATCATTCTACATGGATTGCCAACATATTGCCTGTAAGGAAGAAGAGTGGCAAAATTTGCATTTGTGTAGATTTCAAGAATCTGAGTCAGTCATTTTTGAAAGATAATTACCCTTTGCCAGTCATGGATCAAGTGCTTCAAACAGTGATAGGGTCAGAAATGTTATCAATGCTAGATGGCTTCTCAAGATATAATCATGTTAAAGTTGGTGAAGTAGACCAACACAAGACTGCATTCACCACACCTTGGGGTACATTTGCATATAGAAGAATGCCTTTTGGCTTGATAAATGCTGGTGCTACCTTTCAGAGAGCAATGGACTTGGCTTTCAAAGATGAGATAGGTAAATTCATAGCGGTATACCTTGATGACTTGACTGTCTTTTCAAAGCGTCGATCTGATCATGTACGCCACTTACAACAAGTGCTAGAGCATTTCTGCTAGAATGGTATTTTCTTGAATCCTAAGAAGTCTATTTTTGGAGTAACAGAGGGGAAACTCGTTGGACACATTGTGTCAAAAGAAGGCATAAAGATTGACTCAGACATAGTCAAGTCTATTCAAGAGCTTAATTTGCTTACAAGAAAAAATGTTGTTCATTCTTTCTTCAAAAAAGTGAATTTCTTATGGAGGTTCTTCCCTGAATTTGCTAAGAAGACTAGACACATTGTGAACATGATGAAAGGGAAGACTAACTTCAGCTGAACTAAAGAAGGCAAGTCAGCATTTTAGGATATTAAGACTGCCATTGCTCATGCCCGTACCTTGGTTTTTCCAAATTACAACAAAGATTTCATCATATACAGCTATGCATCTGAACACACTCTTTCAATAATTCTTGTTCAACAGGACAAGGAAGGTATAGAATATCCTATCTCTTTCATGAGTTGCCCTCTCAAAACCCATGAGATGAAGTATTCAAATGTAGAGAGGCATGCTTATGCATTGGTGAAAGTAGTCAAACATTTTTGCTTCTATATTCAGAATTCACACACTACTGACTTAGTTTCTGACACTACAGTCAAGTCTATATAAACTCAGCAAGAGTTTGGCATGAAAAGAGGTAATTGGATTGCAAACATCTAAGATTTTGATCTAGACATCAAGCCAACAAAGCTGGTCACGGGTAAAGGCCTATGTCAATTAATTGCTAACAATAAGCCAGAAGATACACAGTATGAAGAAGCTGAAGTGGAAGATACTCCAAAAGTCTTTTTTGTCTCCACTACCAATGAGTGGTATTTAGGTATTGCTCATTTCCTTACTTATGGTGAATGTCCTGCTCATTTGTCTTACAAAGAAAGGAGGACTATCAAGTTGAAAGTTGTCAATTTTGTCATTTGGGATAACAGCTTGTACAAGAGAAGCATAGATGGAGTATTCTTTCGTTGTGTAGACAAAGAACAACATATCCAAATTTTGAAATCTTTCCACAATTTGGCCTGTGGAGGACATTTTTCTGCTCCTGTGACTGCTCACAAGATTCTGTGAGCTAGGTATTACTAGCCAACTCTTTTCCAAGATGCACATAAGTGGGTGAGGAAATGTGAACTTTGCCAGCTATTTGTTGGAAGACCCAAGTTAGCTGTTATGCCTCTCAAACCAGTGATCATAGAAGAACCTTTCCAACAATGGGAGATTTATTTTATTGGGACTATAAACCCATCTTCAAGTGTTGGACATGATTATGTCATTACAGCAACTGACTATTTCCCCAAGTGGGTAGAAGTAATCCCAACTAAGCATGCTACTTCAGAAGTTATATGAAACTTCCTCAAAGAGAATATCATTTCCAGGTTTGGAGTTCCAACCAAAATTATTACTGAAAATGCAGCTTGTTTCACCTCCCAAGAGATTACACAATTCTATCTCCATTATGGAATTACACGCTCTCACTCTTCTGATTATTTTTCACAAGAGAATGGACAAGTTGAATTTAGCAATAAGAACCTAGTAACTATCATCAAGAAGCTAGCAGATGACAATCAAAGGACATGGCATAAAGCATTAGTTGATGCTCTATGGGCAGACAGAATCACACCAAAGAGGGCAATTGGTATGTCTCCTTTTCAACTTCTTTATGGTATCAATGCTGAGATACCAATCACCTTAGAATTGTCAGCCTTGAAATTGATAAAGGCAATTGAAGATTAGACATATGAAATCTCTCTTGATAAGAGAATCATGTGCTTGACTAAGTTGGATGAGCAGAGAACCATGGTGGTAGACAAAATTGTTGCTCATCAAAGTCTGGTAGAAAAAATCTTTGACTAGAAGGCCAAAAATCATGATTTCTAGATTGGGGATCAAGTCCTGCTGTGGGACAAAAGGAGAGAACCAAAGGGGATGCATGGAAAGTTTGACTCTCTTTGGAGAGGCCCATTTATAATTCATCATCACATTGGTGAAAATAGCTTTCTACTAAAATATCAAGATGGCACACTATTTTCTCTACCTCACAATGGGAAGCATCTGAAACACTTCAAATCTTGAAGTATCAGATCATTGCATCTGTATATATGTATATTTATATAGATTTTATTTCTATTTTATTTTTTTTGTTTTCATTTTTGATGCCTTTCATTTCTGGGTAGCATGACTCCGTAACCCAATGGTACACATGAAGACACTGGAGATTCTAGATTCTACTCCCTTCAATTCTTTTTGCAATTGATAGAAGTTCCCCAACTGGAGCCAGCTATTGTCCCGCAAAAATATCACTCATTTTTGGAAAAAAATTTGAATTATTTTGGACTTACAGACCATAATTGTCTCTTCCCTTTCTGAAATTTGTCTTGGGCATTCAAATTCCTTATTTTTCAAGCTTCTCAAGAATCTACAGACTCTGCAAGCCAAGTTCAATGGGCTTTACAGGTTGATTTCTATAGATTTGATTTCTATGGACTCTACAGGCAGGTTCATTTCTACAAGTTCAAAGGCTTCTGCAAGCGGGTTCAATCAAAAGAATCACTTTTCAACACTTAGTCATTTTCGAGATTGGTTCAGCACCTTGATTCAATAAAAAATGTCCATCGACAAGCATCTAAGCAAAAGAGGCTTGAACCATTGAACCGTTGAACCATTAAACCACTTTGGTTCAAAGGTTCAACGAGTTCAAGGTTTAATAGGTTCAAAGACGGGTTCAAGGTTCAATAGGTTCAAAGGCAGGTTCAAACAAATGGTTCAAAGGTGGGTTCAATCAAGTGGTTCAATGCTTTGTTTCATTCAGTTGGTTCATCTGCTTTGTTTTAAAGGCTTCATTTGAACCGTTGAATCAAAGCTTGGTTCAACTGTTGGTTCAATGCTTTAGTTCATTCAATTGGTTCATTAGCTTGAACTATTTGGGTTCAAAGCTTGGTTCATCAGCTTGGTTCAACTTTGGTTCAACCAAGCAGTTCAACATTAGGTTCAACCAAGTGGTTCAAACGGTTCAATCAAATGGTTCAACAGTTGGTTCATCACCTTGGTTCATCGACTTGGTTCAAAGGAGCGGTTCAAAGCAAAGTTCAAAAAATCTTCCCGAAGGACAAGTGCCCTTATGGAGGGCACTTGGTTGACAAAAGTACCCTTCAGAAGGGTCATTTTCAAAGAAGACCGCAAAGGTAATTCTTTCAAATTTTTGTTTAAGAAATTCAAAAAAAGACTAAGGCAAGAAACAATTCCTTCAGACTTTTTGTTCGAAGGAATTCCTTTGGACAAAAAGTCTGAAGGAATTCAAGAAAGAAGCTGCAGGTAGAAAGCCCAAAAAAAATTTCAAAGAGGCAAAGCGATCGGAACAATTGCATGGACTTTATGTCCACGAGAAATTATCTATGGACTTTTTATTTGCGAGAATTTGTTTGCAAAGAAAGCCCAGGGAAAATGCCCACGAGAATTGTCTACAGGAAATATCCATGGGAAAATGTCTGCGAAAATAGTTCACAGGAATTCAGGTGGAGATTGCCGAAGATAAAAAGCCTTCGAAGGACCCTGAAGGGCAGGTTCCCTTGCGGAGGACTCTCGACTGAAAACTTGAAGGACACTTCCTCGAATCTGAAGGGCCACCTCCCCTTCGGGAAGATGTAAAACAAGAAATTTGAAAGGGCAGGTTCTTTTCGAGAAAGTGCAAAACAAGAAAGCCAAAGAAAGACCAAGGAGTGACATGCCTGAAGATGTCAAATTCCAAAACAGTGATCTAGCCATTGAGAGCACCTTGACGGGTGCATGAACATCAATTTCAAAACTCATAAAATAGTTGTTGATCCTTGTAGATTCAAATCTACGATCCCAAATGCATTCAAAGGCTTTAAGGCTAAGATCAATAGGAAACAATTAAAGAATAGCAAATTGAATCCAATGCCCGATTCAATTAACCAGAAAAGGAGGAACGATGAAGAAGGATCAAATCGCCAGGTGGACATTGAAAGATGCAAACTTTCAATAGTGTGACTTGTTTCTCTGAATTGAGAAAAACAAATGGGTAGATGCCCCTAAATTCCAGCATGTCTTCTTAATAGATTTCAATGCAACATGATGTGTTACTTTTCTCGAGTCCTTCTAGAAGTGGTTATATAAGGGACTCTCTTTTATTATAAATATATCTCTTTTTTGACAATCAGAATGAAACTCTGCCCAAATTGAAAGGCATTACTGAGACTTTGAGCTCAGATTGTTGATCATATTTTTTTATTGGAATAAGAAATCAAGTGATTTTTCAGACTTTGTGCTATGATAACTTTGTTGTTGAGGAAATTGTTCTTATGTCTTTTTCCTTAATATATCTTCTATTGCTTTAATTCAACAAGCAGAATTAGTGACAACAGTCAGGAAGGTGCCCTGAAGTCAACTATAGAGAGACTTTGTGCCCCCATAATTTCCTTTCAGTGTGTTTTCTTTTCATTTCTATGTAAAGGACCTTGGGACGACTTTCTGCCCTCATTGTCCTTCGTATCTCACTCTTGGGCAATTCAGGTGGAGACTTTGTGCTGCATCTTAATTTGTTGGTTACTACGTCCTTGGTTAAACTTTGCATTTACTACCAGGAGTATTCTTGTGGTTTGCTGAGTAGTACTTCTGAAAGAAGAGGAGTGCTTTCTGTCATTTCCCTTGAGTTTTTCCTTTGATCTGCATGCATCATCTCTAAAAAAAGAGAGATAGATGGTTTGTCCTGCCCTTGAGTATTATTTTCTATTTATATATATATATATATATATATATATATGGAACCTCCCCTTGATGAGAGGAGAGATTAGTTCCCTTTTGATGTGGTAAACCTACACATTTCGATGACCAATCTTCTTACTTTGGCTGATCAGACCTATTTTATTTATCAGTACCCTGATCGACAAATATTCAACCAACACGCAGTGACCTTTCCTAGCCTTCAACACCCAAAATCCAATCGACCTTCCTACATGCGAACTTATTCCCCCCACTTCTACCAAAAATCTCCTTAGCTTCAATGGAGAGGGCCCTATTACCCCATCTGAGCATATTAGGGACATTTCAAATTTTTGTAACTTCCATAAATGTCACCCGAGCCAACATAGCCATTAGATTTTTTGCCATGTCTCTAAAAGGTAAGGTACTTGATTGGTATATGACTTTTGAAGGTGGTTGCATTACAAGTTGGGATGGCTTTGGGGAATTGTTGGTAACTATATTTGAGAATAAGAGTGACCATACTTTTCTAATCTACTAGCTCAATGTGATAAATAAAGGTCCTAACGAATCCATGGGAGATTTTAAAGGACATGGCATAGGTTGCCACCTATCATGAGACCTCCTCTAATCTTTGTGTTTCCCACTTATCTCAAGGCTATTGGTACTGATGTGGCCATAATTTTGTAGTCGATGGGAGGATTTACTCTACCAGATGCATATGAAATAGCTATTGAACCTAAGAATAGCTTGATACAGGCTGGAAAGTACCTGTAAGAGTTTCTATGCCTTTGTTGTTGTTAGGTTTAGCTAAAAGCTTCACTGATGCAGACATGGAGGAGGTTGCAGATGAGTTGCAGAGTGTCACAGAGACTGGCGTTGGTCTGGCCAACCAACGTCGACAGGATTAGACAGGAAGGCAACCGATGTCGGTCATATATCGGCCGGCATCGGTGACCCCCAGGTGGACAGGGACTGACGTCGGTCGCCTATGTGGTTCGACTGCGAGTTTATTATGGGCAGTCAGTTGACGAACCAAGTGTTTGCATGATGAGAGCTAATTTTAGACTGAGAGCTGTGGATCTAATTATTGTAATTAGATGTCTAATTATTGTTTGGATGAGATCTATATAATAGACTCATGGTTGTATTGTAAAAGTGTTCTAGTTTGAGTTGAGCAAAGTTAGCTCCTTCTGTGTGTGAGGTGAGCAAGGGTGTTCCTCCTAGTTCCACAGCAGTACCAAGGTGGGTGCTGGTTTTGGAGAGTCAACAAGATTCTTCAGGGGTGTAGGATCTTGGTCAGCAGGTGTGCATGGCCTATATAGGAGATCTACATGGTAAGTAAGATCGTTGATTTGCAGGTGTATGTGTGTGCAAGGTCAAGGTTCACAGGTGTGCAAAACCAGGTTGATTTGCAGGTGTGCAAGATCAGATAGGATAGCAACACAATAGGGAGCAGAATCAGGCAGGATCTACTTGGAGTACAGGTGTGTACTCAGATAGAGCAGAGAGGAAGGCAAGGGAGTTCCTTCCATAAGTATGGTCTATTAAATTGCAGGTTGTTGCAGGTTCATGGGAGATCTACTTGAAGTACGTGGAGTACTTGATTGAGTGTGTGGAGCACTTGTGGTGTGCGTGGAGCACGGGTATAAGGTGAACACCAACTCAGAGTTTGAGTTGGGTGTTGGGACCTAGGAGAGAGCTTTGAGGAGAGAAGTACTGTTCACTTGAGGTGTGGGAAGCCTCTGAAGAGGTGGTGGAGAAGAAGTGGCATCTTCTTTATTGTATTCTTTTCTTCAAGAGTTTTAATACAAGTTGTGTATTGTCTCTCATATCATGTGTTATTTTTGAATTCTAGTTACTTGTGTATTCTGGTTATTTCCACATATTAAGTTGCTTGGTTTGGTAATCAATTGTGTGCTTCCAGTTATATATCCCAACAAGTGGTATCAGAGCTAAGGTTGCAGGGAGCAGGTTTTGTGTTTGGTTACAAGTCACTCTCAGGGGTTTCTGATCGAGTGGGAGTAGAGCAATGGCAGATCAAAGTAAGCTAAGAATGGAGGAGTTGAAAAGCACAGATGGTCACCAACGGTCATATGGAAAGAAAGAGCAGGTAAAAGAATATTGTTGGTTGGTATCAGATCAGCATGAAGGAACTGAAGAAGCAGATGTTTTAGGTTATGTGGCACAAGATGCTCTGGGAGGTTTCTTGGATAAAGTTGAATCTTGGATAACAGATTCAGTTGCCTCTTTCCATGCAGTTCCAAGTAGAGGAGCTGGTGAGCCTTGCCAAAGAATTGGCAAAGGGGAAGTGAAGCTGAAATTGCAGGCGGCCAACACACAGGTGTTGATGAAGGTCATGCAGGTCCCAGGTTTGGAGATATGGCTAATTTCTTTAGAAATATTGGGTGATGAGAGATGCACAAGAACTCTCACAGTGGATGCACTTGAATTAGCTGGTGGTAAGAAAATAGGTACTCTTTATCTACTTGTTTATATTACTGATTCTTCTTCTGTTGTGAAGATGTGGCTTCGTAGGCTTGGTCACATGAGCAGGAAGGAGATGCATGTTCTTAAGCGGAAGACAGATATATTTGATAGGCTTAAGAACTAGAAAGCCTTGGTGTACTTGGAGGAGATGGCGGACAGAGACCAGTGGATGGGGCTGGATACTTCTAAGCAGGGCAGTTTGGACATGGGGATTGATTCAAAGGAGCTCGCGGGTAAAAAGTCATCACTCACAGGCGAACACAGGTACCGGCATTGGTCAGGAGGAACCAGCGTCGAACAGACAAGTGCCAATGTCGGTCATGTGTAGACCGAAGCCGGTGATGTCAGGCAGTAGGTAAGACCGACGTCGGTCAAGAGGACCGACGTCGGCAATAGGGACACCGACGTCGGTAGGGTCAGTAGTTAGGGACAGACGCATGGAAACTGACGTCGGTCAGATGCAGACTGTGGAGTGACCGAGGTCGGTCACTGTAACAGATTTTGGGTGGACAGCACACTATCAAGGAGTCTCAAACACCCATATGGAGGACTGAAGATGTAAGTAGGCCCTCAAATTCGTTGTTCCTCTTCTTTATACTCATTGCTAATTGTAGAGCAGGAAGGATCCAGGAAATAGGTGGTAGCATGGCAGGGATATGATGCAGAACCAAACAGGAGTTTTGGTAGGGTTACCAGTGGTGAGAAAGCATAGAGACGAATGGATGCCTTAGTTGAAGAATAGAGAGAACGGATACGTGAGATGGAAGACTAGGTATGTGGTCTTGAGGAGCTACAAGACAGTGGTACAGGTTTTGACAGGTGGAGGACGAAGCATGGCTTCAGTCAATGTCAGGGTAACTACTGTGGTTTGTCTTACCAGGTGGATGATGATTGCAACATCATTCTATTGCTGTATGTGGATGGTATGTTTGCTAGTAGGATTGTACATACAGGGTTTTGCTGAGCTAAGGGTAAGATTAGTTCAGTGGCATGTCATGAGGAGTTTGGAGCAGCGAAATTCTTTGACATGGGAGACATGGAGATCACAGGTTGATTTTGTCTTCAGTGGGAGCTGATGTGAATTAGGTGTTGGCGAGGTTTAGGATGCAGAGCCGGAGCACACTAAGGGCTGGACAGGTACAGTATCCGAAATCACATGAGATCTGGTATAGACCTGAGTATTCCCATGCAGTGGGAGCTGTCAGAGAGTTAGGAGCCAATTCAGGGAAGTGAGTTCTCAGGTATTTGAGAGGGACCAGTAGCAGGTATACATGTAGGGTCAGAACTTCACTACATGTGTTTGTAGGTTTGGATGTGGCAGGATACTTGAATGATAGGAGGTACATCATAGGTTGTGTGGTGGGTTGTCTTCAGGATTGAGCTTGAAGAGGGATACAAACCGGGAAATAGATTAGACGGAGTACAGGTACAGGTACAGTGTAGCTATTTATCTACAAGTGGGAGATTGTTAGGTTGTGGAGCTAAAAGCTTCACTGATGCAGACATGGAGGAGGTTGCAGATGAGTTGCAAAGTGTCACAGAGACTGGCGTTGGTCTAGCCAACTGACGTTGGCAGGATTAGACAGGAAGGCAACCGATGTCAGTCATATATCAGCTGGCATCGGTGACCCCCAGGCAGACAGGGACTGACGTCGATCGCCTATGTGGTTTGACTGCGAGTTTATTATGGGTAGTCAATTGACAAACCAAGTGTTTGCATGATGAGAGCTAATTTTAGACTGAGATCTGCGGATCTAATTATTGTAATTAGATGTCTAATTATTGTTTGGATGAGATCTATATAATAGACTCATGGTTGTATTGTAAAAGTGTTCTAGTTTGAGTTGATCAAAGTTAGCTCCTTCTATGTGTGAGGTGAGCAAGGGTGTTCCTCCTAGTTCCATAGTAGTACCAAGGTGGGTGCTGGTTTTGGAGAGTCAGCAAGATTCTTCAGGGGTGTAGGATCTTGGTCAGTAGGTGTGCATGGCCTATATAGGAGATCTACATGGTAAGTAAGATCGTTGATTTGTAGGTGTATGTGTGTGCAAGGTCAAGGTTCACAGGTGTGTAGAACCAGGTTGATTTGTAGGTGTGCAAGATCAGATAGGATAGCAACACAACAGGGAGCAGAATCAGGTAGGATCTACTTGGAGTACAGGTGTGTACTCAGATAGAGCAGAGAGGAAGGCAAGGGAGTTCCTTCCATAAGTATGGTCTGTTGAATTTCAGGTTGTTGCAGGTTCATGGGAGATCTACTTGAAGTATGTGGAGTACTTGATTGTGTGTGTGGAGCACTTGTGGTGTGCGTGGAGCACGGGTATAAGGTGAACACCAACTCAGAGTTTGAGTTGGGTGTTGGGACCTAGGAGAGAGCTTTGAGGAGAGAAGTACTGTTCACTTGAGGTGTGGGAAGCCTCTGAAGAGGTGGTGGAGAAGAAGTGGCATCTTCTTTATTGTATTCTTTTCTTCAATAGTTTTAATACAAGTTGTGTATTGTCTCTCATATCATGTGTTATTTCTGAATTCTAGTTACTTGTGTATTCTGGTTATTTCCACATATTAAGTTGCTTGGTTTGGTAATCAATTGTGTGCTTCCGGTTATATATCCCAACAGTTGTCTCATAGTTCAGTTGAATCTCTAAGCATATCACAAGTTCCTAATGCTAATTTCAATTTGAGAATTGTTCCCAAGAAGGTGGATAATGCTATGGATAAAGATGAAGAGATCTAGCCATTACAAGCTCAGCTCAAGCAAGCTCAATTACAAGCAAGTGCTCCACCTAACCCTCAATACTATCCTCAACAAGGCTATATATATCCACCCCAATATAACTACCAAGGAAGAGTAAAAGGTCAATAAGGTTTCAATAGGTAGCCTAATGCCTATAATCCTAATTCCACTCCTTCGATGAAGGTTGTTGTTCTAGTACATGCTAATCTGGTCCAAGGAGAGGATCATTTTGATTAATGGGGACAACTTCAAGGTCAGTTTATGTATGATGATGGAGAAGACATCCAAGCTTTTGTGACATAAGAATAATCTACTCCTTACATGACATCAGAAGAAGCAAATCTCATGCAAAGACATATTTATAGAGAAGGTAGCAACCAAAGTGTAGGTATGATGAACTTTCAAGCGAAAGATGATTATGTATTAAATCAAAGCACATAAATTGCAAACAACACAAGAGCCAAAAAGAGACTTTTGTGAGATGTTTCATGAGTACATGTGACTTCAAACAGTGCCTCTCCAAGGCCACAAAGTGTGAATCCTAGTGCAATACCTACTACTAGTCATGCTCCTCTAGAAAGTCAGAATGTGAGTAAGGTTGTCAAGCCTAAAATGCAGTAGGTTTAAGATATTTTACTACCTTCAAGAATACAAGAAAAGGTGAATACTTCCCATCTATGCATTGTTGATTCTTTGAATAATATACCAAAACAAGCATATCTCTTTGGGAAGGCTTGCATATGTTTGGTCAAAAGGATCGCTTACAAGAACAACTTGTGAACATTCATGTAGCCCTAAAACTTCAAAACACCATAGTGTATCCCTTACCAATACTCCAAATTATGTCTTAGATCCCTCCACCAAATTTAAAAATCCTCCACCCTTCTACCTCACACTCATTATGGGAGACAAGTTGGTTCACAATTATATTGTAGATAGTGTAGCTAGTACCACTGTCATGCCTAAGGTGGTGGATGATAAATTGGGATTGAAGTATGAAACACATATTAAAGATGTGTTGCAGCTTGATGGGACTCCAACCAAGACAATGGGATTAGTCATAGGTTTTAAATTCTTTCTACATGGTTTTCTATGTTTCCCCATTATACAAGACATTGTGGTGGTAGACCTTCTAGCTCATTTTGCTATCTTCTTGTCGAGGGACTTCATAGCTAAGATAAGAGGGTAAATTTTTGATGATTGGTATTTTCTATGTTTTAAAATAAGATATGAAACCAAGGTTATTATAAGGACACAACCCTTGTAAAGGTTTCATATTGAGCCATACATGGAGACAAATTTAAATTAGAATTGTGTAATTAGTAAAGAAGACGAAGAAGAAAGTATCATGGATGGTGAAGCATCCTCCCCCCTTGAAGGTATTTTAAATATTTTCTTTGATAAGTACAGCATTGAATGCATGGACTTGATCCATATACATTCATAGAAGAGACTGAAATGGGAGTTTATTGTATGCACACAAAAAATGCTTCCATTCATTTACTCACTAATGAAGACCATGAACTTGAAGGGCTATGGGAAATGTTTTATGATGGCTCAAGAAGCAAAGTAGGTGTAGGAGCTAGTGTTATGCTAGTTTTTCCATCAAATAATCAATACTACTCATATAGATTCCATTTTAGTTTCACCTGTAATGTGGCAGAATATGAAGGCCTAGTTCATGGCCTCCAATGGGAAAAGAAGAGGGGGATCAAGAATTTGAAGGTTTATGGGGATAGTGAATTGGTCATCCATCAAGTGATAAATTAGGATACCACCAAGAATCTCTTGTTTAAATACTACAAGCATAAGGTATGGGACCTGCTTAAAGACTTTGATGCCTTCAACATATAACCCATACCAATGGATTCAAATAAACATACTGATAGATTGGCTGCCATAGGAGCACAGTTGACATAGTTGTTGATATAGGGAAGGAGAAAGGTTTCATATCAAGGTCATTTTGAGGGCTTCTATTTCAGATAATGAAGTGTCATGGAAAGTGTTTGAAAGTGATGAACACATTTCACACTTCTTACAAAATGAGACAAAAATCTCTTTAGGAACCAAAAGAGATTGCATGATAAATATGAAGAACAAGTTATTCAGTTAAAGAAAAACAAGATACCTAAAGGGATGATTACTTTGGAGAATGTTTTCAATGAAGATGATCAAAATAAGAAAGAAAGACTGAGTATGTCCATGAAATAAGAGAACTATGAGAGAGTCATGATTTATAAGGACAAGCTTCTAAAAATTGGTAAGATATGTTCCATGTCTGAGAGGCATGCCTTTATTGAATTATGCAAAGAGTTTCATGACATTTTTGCTTGGGAATATAAGGATTTGAAAGTTTTTGATCCAAGTCTATCTCATCACACCATTGAGTTAGAACCTAGGGCTAAACTAGTTAGGCAGAAACAAAGGCCTATCAGTCCCAAGATAGAGGAACTCATGAAGAAAGCGTTGACCAAGTTGATTGAGTCTAGGATCATCTTTCCTATCAAAAACTCAACTTGGGTGACTAATCTTGTACCTATCCAAAATAAGAATGGACAGATCAAACTTTGTGTGTATTTTTTAGACCTTAAGAGGGTGTCTCTCAAGGATCATTATCCACTACCTTCCATGGAACAAATTATGCAAGTTGTTTCAAGTTCTCAACATTTTTCACTCTTTGATGGCTATTCAGGCTACAATCAGATATTGGTGAATGAAGAAGATCAGTTCAAGACCACCTTCACTACAAAATGGGGGACATTTTCCTAGAGAAAGATTCCATTTAGTTTGTCCAATGCTGGAGCTACATTTTAAAAGGCAATGGACATGGCTTTTAAAGGTTTGATCAATGAGATTTTGCTTGTGTACCTTGATGATATAACTATTTTTTCAAAAGATGTTGATGATCATATGGAACATCTAAGGCAAGTGTTTGAGAAGTGTAGTTAGTATGGAATATCCATTAATCCAAAAAAGTGCATCTTTATTGTCCGTGAAGGTAAGTTATTAGGTCATATTGTTTCAAAATAAGGCTTGTATATTGAACTCGAAAGGATTGAGGCTATTCTAGACTTGTTTTTGCCTCAACACAAGAAAGAAATTCAAAGCTTCTTGGGGAAAATAAACTTTTTAAGAAGTTTTATTTCAGGATTTACAACTTTGGTAAAGCCTATGATGGCCATGCTGAAGAAGAACCAATATTTTGCTTGAACAAAGAAAGATAAGAGTAGCATTGAGGCAATCAAACAAGCAATTGAAAAATATCCTACTCTCTTGAATCCAAAATTTTCCAAAGATTTCATACTTTATACCTTTGCTAACCTTGATACAATCTCATATATGCTTATGCAAAAGAATGATGAATAGGTAGAGCAAACAATTGCATTTTTTAGCCAAGGATTGGAAGATTACAAGGTCTAATATACATTTGCTGAGAAACAAGCTCTAACTGTGATAAGAGGATTGAAAAATTTTAGACACATGGTTTAAAACAACAAGATACATCTCATGGTTTCTCATCCTAGCACCAAGGAGTTTCTCCTAAGGAAAAACCTCAATGAAAAGAGAGTTGGGTGGATTACAAAGGTAATGGAGTATGATCTAGATATTAAGGTGAAAAACTTGGTAAGAGGAAAAGGGTTATGTGAGCATTTAGCTTCATATTTTCAAGAGCCAAAAGAGGAAGTCTTGATAAACCAAGTTCACCTCAATGGTTGATTACATACAATTTCAAAGTTGAACACAAGACATCACTAGTTTTCTTCAAAATGGTGGGTGCCCCACTGGCTTGAACAAGTCTCAAAAGAGGTATTTTAGATTGCAGACCATTCCTTACATTCTTTTAGATGGTTTTCTCTTTAGGAAAGACATGAATGGTGGGATATTGAGGTGTGTTAACAATGATCAGTTTGGTATGCTATTGAAAAAGTTTCACAATGGTGCAGATGGAGGTCATTTCTCTCCTAGGATGATGGATGCAAAGATAATGAGGGTTGGTTACTATTGGCCTAGTCTTTTTAAGGACTTCTACCATTGGGATAAGATGTGTCCTTAATGTGCCTTCTTTATAGGCAAATAGAAACTTGCAACCCTTTCATTGAATCATGTCCAAGTAGACCAGCCTTTCATGCAATGGGGCCTTGATTTCATTGGTATGATCAAACCTCCATGAAGTGTTGGACACAAATGGATATTGACTACTACTGACTACTTCACAAGGTGGGTAGAGGCTATTGCATTAAAGGATACAAGTGAAAATGCTATCTTAGAGTTCTGTCAGAACATTATAACAAGGTTTGGAGTTCCCCATGTTATCATTTTTTATAATGCACTAACTTTCATAAGTGCTAAAACTTTTGATTGGGAAAATATGAATGGAGTTTACTTGAGTACCTCATCCAACTATTACCCTCAAGGTAACAGATTGATTGAATCTACTGATAAGAATCTCATCAAGATCATCAAAAGGACATTGGAGAATAATCAAAGAGCATGGAACACCAAGTTGAAGACAACATCATGGGTCGATAGGATTACTCCTAAGATATCAATTGGTAAATCTCCCTTTGTGCTTGTTTATGGGAGAGAAGCTAGGTTGTCCATATCTGAAGAAATCCCTGCTTTAGAACTTGCACATTAGCTGGAAGTACTTGAAAATACTCTAATAAAAGTTAGATTGATAAAACTAACATAGTTGTAAGAAGCAAGAGACAATACACAAAAGGACATGGAACACCACCAAGTACTCATGAAGAAGTCCTTTGACAAAATAGCAATTACAAGAGTGTTTAAAGAAGGTGACTTGGTTCTCAAATGGGATGAGGACAGAGCAAAACCAGGTAGACATAAAAAGTTTGATGGTTTGTAGAGTGGCCCTTACATCATTAGCAAGTGCAAAAAAAGTAACTCCTTTTATCTGACCAACATGAATGGAGAAGAATTGCCTATCCCTATGAATGGGATACATATGAAGTTCTGCTATTAGTCCTTGTAAGTTTGTTTTGTAAAAAGTAGCACAGGTGTGTGTGTGTGTGTGTTTAGTCTAGTTTTGTTTTAGTTTGGTTTTTCTCCCTAAGTGTTCTAGTTGAACATGTTCATTTTTATTTTGGTTTATTGTTGTGTTTCCTAAGTGCTTTGTAGCATAGGTGTTTTTTTTTCCTTTTGTTTGGTGTGTGTCTTTGCCTTTGTGCGTGTGGATCAACCAGCTTGTGTTTTTTGAGCCAAAGGTCTGTTCAAGTCATTTTGGGAACCTATATGCATGACTCCATGCCCAATGGAAGGACTTAGGAAACTATTCTTAGGCATAGCAAGCATACCACCCCTAGGAATCACCAATAATGTTAGCTAATTTTCACTCCCAAGTTTTGCATCTTTTATTTTGTCTAAGTGCAGCATTCATAATTTGTCTATCAAAGGAAGCATTTCACACTATGTTTGATATTTTTCCAAGTTTTATTTCCTTCATAAGGTTTTGTTTTAGGTTTTTTGTTAAGTTTTATTTCTTTTGGCAAAGTTATGTTTTAGGTTTTTTGTTCAAGTGTCAGGAATTGTTTCAGACATTTTGTCCAAAACAATTTTTCTGAAGGAATTGTTTCAGATATTTTGTCCGAAACAATCTTTCTAAGAAAATTGTTCTATAGGCAAAGGAACTTTCAAAAATCTTGAAGGAATTAGTCCTTTATAATATTTTTGAAGGAATTGGTCCTTTACAATATTTTCGAAGGAATTGGTCATTTTCAAGATTTCCAAAGGATAACTCAAGCCACACTTTTTCGAATGATCATTTCTCATGCAAGTGCCCTACACATTTTTTTGAAGGGTCTTTTCTTGAGAAAGTGTCCTTTTTAATATTTATAAAGGGACATTTCAAAATACTGAAGGGCATGTTAGGATTTTTAAAGAGGCATTTTCTAGAAAATCCAAAGGGTTATTCTCAATAAAAGTGCGCCAAAAGCAAAATCCAATGGGTAGTTTTTAAAAGAATGGCTGAAACAATTATCCACGGGAAAAGATGCCAAAGCAAAAGATGTCAAAGTAAAAGTCCAAAGAAAATAGGTTAGATGGAAATCCCCAAAAGAATTGTTCTAATAGAGTGACAGTTGTGTGGATGTCAACTTCAGGTTCATGGGCTAGTCATTGGCATTTAAATAGTGGATCCCAAGTAGATCAAAGGCTCACATCACTTTGATCATTATGATAAATATCTAAGTCATTTTTGATGTCCAATCAAAAGGTAAAAGGCTAAGGGACTCTATGGGAATGGAACATCTGACCAAGGTCAAGTTGGGATGAATTTTCAAGGAATTCTTGTGGGCATACACATGGAGCCAACATTTTTATAAATGCCTGAAGACATACACATAGGATTCAGGCGGTTTCATCTCCAAGGCCAACATAATGAAAGGGACCTTTTCCCTCTACTGTTACACACCTCGGTGAGCCGATGAGAAGCTGTTAGCATCAAGATAAATATACAATAGGTGGACTCATTTTCAATAATTGCATTTATGCCATTACTCACTTCAAAATATCTTGATTCTATTGGTGTAACCATTAGAGAAGCATCTTTAAGAGAGAAAGCTCACTATGTAACCACTTGAGGTGACATGAATCAATTGAATGGCCCAAATGAGCATCATCTATAGAGATAGTTGTATCCATGCTTGGAGGGTTCTAACAGATTGATTCCTCTTTTTACCACCAAAAAGCCTCCCCTCTTACTTCCTTTCTAATATAAATACAACCCTTGGGCTTGTGAAAATAAGTTCCACACAATGTATGGTGAAGCCCTATTGGATTGATAGTACTAGTCTATTCTTTCAAGTTTTTTGAACAATTATCTGAGCATGTAAGTGATGTATAGTGATAGGAAGTGATTATTTTCCATCATTTATCTTTCATGCTCGAGCAAAAGTTCTTAGTCAAATAGGTCATATAGAGTGCGTTTAAGTGTGTTAAATTGTTATAAGTGTATAACTATTCTTGGAATGTGCAATCTGCCTTTCAGTTCATTTGTCTTGTGTTATTTTATATGTCTCACTCTATACTAAAATAGTTGTGTTAGAATCCTAAGAGCTTAAAAATGGTCTATGTGTTTTGATGTAATTTGCACTAGAACATGATATTCATGTGGAAGATATTCTTGGTGCATCACCACTCTTAGATTAGGTTCCTTTTTATGCAATTTTTAACTCTTTTTCATTCAAGAAAACTAGTTTAGACAGAAGTTGTTTTGTAGAGATACATTCAGGGAGCTATCCCTTTAAATCTAAAGGTTCATTTCCTATATAGGTATACCCACATGCCTGGAAATGCTCCAACATTGCCCAAATATGGAAGAGACATAAACACTCTCTTTTAGGGTGTAAGATTTAG
Source organism: Torreya grandis (assembly GCA_037957365.1). Taxonomy (NCBI): domain Eukaryota; kingdom Viridiplantae; phylum Streptophyta; class Pinopsida; order Cupressales; family Taxaceae; genus Torreya; species Torreya grandis. The sequence goes on from JARHVA010005390.1 coordinate 562,079, forward strand.
TGACAATAATTACATTATTCATCTATATTAGGCTTTTATTGGTATATTTTCCTCGTGTTTTGGTTGTTTCTTTTTGTGTTATTGATAGTTTTTATCTCTTCCTCTCTTCTTTCTCCTCCCCTCACATTTAATTGGGTGGTTCAATTTTTCCTCATAAACATGCACTGTACACTTTTGGGTTTGAGACACTGGTAATCAATGAACCACCTTTCTTGTTTATCTAATTCAAAACAACAAAGATGCCCCTCCAGGAATTTGTTAACCACCTCTATTTTCCCATAAAATTGAGCATGATAAGATGAGTTATGAACCAAATAATTACAAAACATGAGAATAATTTCATCTAAAAAATACTAGTGAAGATAGGATCATAGTCACTTATTAACATATTTGAAGTACCATTTTATTTTTTATTGTATCCATAAAATCAGTAGCTAATGTATTGGCTATAAATGGCTATGACAAAACACAAAATGGGCATATTTTATGAGATTTTCCACCATTACCATAGCAACATTTTACCATTCTGATCATGGTAACCATATTTTGAAGTCCATAGATACCTACTCCCATCTTATGCCTAGGAATTGATAAGGGTTGCAAAAGCCCTGAGGTCTTAATTGTCTCACCTTTGTTTTTTTGACACACCATGCATTCACCCACAAAATTTTGAATATACCCATTGAGTCCTTCCCCAAAATAAATCATACTTGATTCTATGATAAGTTTTTAAAAATATTGAATGCCCCCTATTAGAGATGCATGAATCTTTGTAAGGATCTTATGCTTAAGGGAATATTTTTTTGCACAAATACAACCTATCTTTATATCATAATGCATTCCCTTGCCACTTAATTCCTCTATGGCACAACAATATTGCTAGAGTTTCTGAATCAAAACCTGTGTATCCCTATGACTTTCAGATTTTGATATGACCTAATTCACTATATTTACTTATGAAATGAACATTGCACATAACAATGCCTTTATGGATTCATCTTTCTATATAGAGTATCTACTACTACATGTTTTTTTCACTTTCTTATATATGATTTTAAAATCCATATCCCAAAATTTTAGTCAACCATGTTTTTTATTCTTCTAATGACAATTATTGTTCCAAAAAATATTTTAGACCACCATGATCAATTTCAACTTAAAGTGTCGACCCATCAGATAAGGTCACCACTGTTAAACTGCCTGAATAACAACCATCATTTATTTCTCATAGATTGGTTTAAATTTATTCTTACCCTTGATTTAATGACTCTCAAACATAATGTGTCTCCTTTTCTACATGAATATTGCCTCTATTCCATGGCCTGATGCATCACATTCACAATTAATGTCTTTGAAAAATTAGGGGTAGCCAAAACTAGAGTGGTGCACATGGCATATTTTAGCTTCATAAAGGCCTTGGTTGTAGTTTAATTATAGTGGAATAAGTATTTAATCAATAAGGTTGTAAGTGGTGATGCTAAGTTTCCATAATTTTTCAAAAATTGATGGTACTAACTTGTGAGACCCAAAAAAAACTCAAATATTTTGAGGGTTTTTGACACTTTCCATTCCACCATGGATCTAATGTTGTGAGGGTCAAATTTGATGCTTATATGGAACACAATATGACACAAATACTCCACCTTTTGTAATATAAGAGCACACTTGGAAGTTTTTACATACAACTGATGTTGTTTGAGAATTATCAATATTTACTTCACATGTTCTAAGTGTTCTTTCCATGTCTTACTATATATGAGGATGTCATAGGAAATAATAAAATAAATTCCTACAAAAAATAACTAAAAACAATGTTCATCAAATTCTAAAATGTAGAAGGTGCATTTGTGAGACTAGAAGGCATGCCAAAAAAACTCATAATGGGCTTGATGAGTTGTGAAAGTTGTCTTATGTATATTCTCATCTTTGATCTAAATTTTATGGTAGCCCAAATGAAGATCTAGTTTTATAGAGTAGACAACCCCATGTAATTCATCTAGAAAATCATTAATGACTGGGATACATAATTTATCATTAATGGTATACTTGTTGACTTATATGTAATCTAGGCACATCCTTCATGTATCATCCTTCTTATGCACCATGACCATAGGGGATAAGTATGCACTTTGTTTATGTCTGATAATATCCACCTTCAACATCTCGTGTACCATCTTTTAAATTTCACTTTATGGACATAAGGCTGATTTTAATGTCTAATGTTTGGTGGTTGACTTAATACGATCAATTGAATGGCATCATCACATTATCTTATTGGTAGTAGTCCTTTTGGCATGGATCCTAAATCAACTGAGTGATCATAAAAATACGCTACATATCAGGATGTGTAGACATATTTTTAGGTTGTACTTCTAAGAAAAAAAATTGTGCTACAAATTCTTCTACCCCTTTTTAGTTAATATTTTTCACCTAGTGAGAACTAATCAAATAGGATTATTTTATGCGTAGTCCATGAAGTTCAAATGTCTTTCCTTCAAAATGAAAGAGTATGAACAAATCTTGAAAATTCATTTCCATATGCCCAAATTCATTAGTAATGTCATTCCCAAAAATATTTTTACCCCACCCATGGGAATATAAAACATGGGATAATCCAACCTATATTATCTCATAACAAGTTTGATACCATGACATTTCCCTAAATAATTTATGATACTACCATCTTCAATCACACCCTAAAATTTTGGATTTAGGTAAATAAAATAGTTCAAACATGCCGCTAATTTATTTTTGATGAAGTTAAGTGTACTCCCATAGTCAATCAACATTTTACCTTCTAATTTTTTAGGAAACTAAAAACTTAAGATCTTGTGGATTGCTAATACCAAAAATTTCATGGCAAGAGATAGCTGGTTTGAAATGTTTAGATTCCTCCTTTGTTTCATTCTCTTTCCCAACTGG
>JARHVA010005390.1:570000-572500 GCA_037957365.1 Torreya grandis
ATTGACTATATTAAAAATGTTGCAATCGATACATGCTTGAATTGACATTCACCATTTCATAGCTGATCATTATTGAACCAACTTAAACACCAAAGCATGGCATGCCTTTAAATATAAAACTAAGTTTAGGAACAACTAATGTTGTTTTTACATTACGAATTTATGCAATAATTGCTTGTTGATCTGGATTGGAGAGGTTGATGCATGCAAGCTACAATGGCTCACTGCAAGGACAATCCATAGATGGAATTGTCAAATTATTTCTTCCTTTTTTTGTGCCCGCTTCTTTCCAATTATCTTACACAATCACTGCACAAAACGTTGATGCTCAAAAGTATGAAAATTGATTGATTTCCTTCAAAGCTATTTGTTGAGCTAGGCATGTTTTTAATGACATATGTGTAATGCCCTGCTTAAAGGATCATCATTTGAACTACACATATCTGGTATTTATTGAATGTCCACTCTACTTAACCTTACATGGAAAGGAATTGGATTTGTTAATTTTGTCTTTATTAAAATATAATATAACATTTAATGTATTAAAATATTTACTATAATATATAGTATAAAATATAAATTATTATAATAATATAATATATTAAAATATATACTATATTATATATTCTCTTATGTCTTTAGATTTTTTGTTATTTGAAAAAAAAATACAAACATGTTTTCCTAGCACTTGTTAGAGGGAATCTATTAGGTTTCGTCAGAATATCTTGGCAACTTTCTTTCAAATCTTTATTGACCTTTTACATTTAAAAACACAAAAGCCTATTTTTCATGATTTCAAGTATCTGATAATCATAAAGTAAAAAAAATACATGCCATGACAATGTACAACAACAAACTGTTAAACATGAAAATGTCATGTGGGTCCCTAACTTAAAGGTGCAGTCCCATAGAATTGTAAGGGTTGCAACTCTTTTCAATAATCTTGTCAATTCATTTTCATTGTGAAACTTTTACTACAAATTTAAATTTCTTATGTGCAAATTAAAATTTTCATCTGAAGGTGGAACCACTTAAGTAAAAGGTATGGTAGTCACCTCCAGTTTAGATTTTATTTTGTCGAATGAAGCACCACAGAAGCTTAAAGCTTTAATAATGGAGAGTGATCAATTATTATTAGAATGTATTTAATAGTTGTGATTTTTGTTATGAAATGGATATAATTATTGTTTATATAATACTTATTTATTAAAAAATCTAGTACTTTTTTAATAACTAATATTATATCTGATTTTTTTCTCATTATTCTTAGAATAAATTACCAATAGAGAATTCATAATGAATAAAATAGGCATTAAGTAATGGAGAAACTATGATTAGAATTAACAATAATTATGGATCAAATCACAAATTTTCCATTATTTGATACCAATTATTAGAGTAAGCAATAAAAAAAAATCTTCTACTTCAAATATTATATGTACTTATTCAAATTAATTAAACAATATCATTTTCAATTAAGTGTACATCTAATTTAAATATATATAAATTTACCAAACATGACTAATAGATATATAACCAATACAAGTAGTGTATATATATATATATATATATATATATATATATATATATCCAATTAATTGATATATTACCAAATATATCTACAATGACACCTACGTGCTTAGCTTGATGAGAGAACACAACATAGGAAAGGAGTTTGAGCACACATAATTGACAAAAAACATCATCACATTTCAAAGAACTTCCACAACACTAAAATATCCTAAGTGAATGCAAGAAATCAAATATTGGAATCTCTATATTCCAAGAAAGAGAAGAAAGAAAAGATCATGAAGACAATTTTTGGTGATGCGCTTGTGAGAAACACATAAGAGATCCTTAAGGTAAATTTCAAACTTACAAAGTTTTAAACTTTATGATTATTAATTTGTAATTATATAATACTTATAAATTTTTACTCCTTTATTTTTCTTTTCATTTTTTATTGTTTTTTAAATTTCTGTTGATTTTAATTTTCAAAATTGGTGATGGTACCTTTGGTCAAAGTTATGGATTAGGTTGATGGTGATAAAAAAACCAATCAATTATCTCTAAGGCCATGGATGATGTGAAGTAATCCCTCAATGATAATTATATAATAAATAAAATATAATGTGGATTGATAGGAGATGTAATGATCAACTCCACCAACCAATACATGCAATGGCATACTACTTCAACACCCCAAAATTTTCTAGAATCTTTAAAGGTCAAGGAGAAAGTTATGGTGTTTCAACACATGAAAAGAGAGAATGATGCCATATGAAACTCTAGATGAGTTATAATTTTACAAAGGTGCAGAGGCAAGGCTCTTTTCTACAACTTTATGCATTGGAAAGAGAATGACCTCGCAACTAGATAAACAAATACGAATCCTTTAATCATATATTTATTTAATAAATGTAACTTAAGTTTACAAGTTACAAAGTTAAAAAATTCCTATTTGTATATTCATGGTGGGAATAATATGGTGCTTGAACAC
>JARHVA010005390.1:577500-772500 GCA_037957365.1 Torreya grandis
TGGAGTAATGGAGTCATTTGTAAAGGTAATGGTTGATTCCTTTCTTTTATTTGTTTCTTGTTATCATTGTTAAACCCTGCATGAATAGATTGGCTTAGATTATCAATTCTTATGCATTCTTTTGTGAGTTTTCATGACTAATGTTTGAATTGATCCTCATTGTAATCCATCCTACATTTTGGCACGCCCGGTGAGACTCATGGAGTCCATTTCAGCAAGGAAGACACTATGGAAATTTTAAATTTTGATTTTGGTCATTAAAAGGTCCTTTAACAATATGTTATGCTTGTTTTCCCATGTTTTTGTGCATTCACAGGTTACACAGTGATCACTGATGGTTAGGGCCAACCATTAATGGTTGGGTTGGAGGGGAAATACGTTTAAAAATATTTCATTTTTGATATTTTATTCAACTTGTTTATAACAGTTTGGATGTCTAAGTCTCTGGTCTTATTTTATTTTGTGATATAAAATATTTCCTTTTAAATATTTTTTTCTAATAAGTTAACAATTTCTCTTTTTGTCCAATAATATTGATGCCTTCGGGTCAACAGTTAACCATCGGTAGTTTGGTTTTGACCACCAATGGTTGGTAACACATTGACCACCAAAGGTCAAGCAATAATTTTTGATGATAAAATAGTGACACCTGATGGTCACTATGTTTTCCAAAAATGCAAACCCGAGAGTTTACTTTTCAATTTTACTTGTTTCATCCACAAAAGAACTTCTAAGCTAAACAACATTTTTACAATTTTCTTGCAAGAACTACTTGAAAAGTGATCAAATCATGCTTAATTAAGTCTTTTTAAACCTCTTTTGGATGCTTAAAAATTACTTAGGAATTTCCTTTTGGTGTTTACGGAAAATTTTAGGTGTTTATTTGAATGTTTTTATGTTTTTTATTTAAAACTTTTGCAACTTAAGGCCAAGGGGCCAGAGAACATCACCACAAAATTCAAGTTGTTGCTTTAAAACATAACTCACTTCAAAGTTTAATTTTGAGTAAGTCATTTATCATTGCTTATTTTAGAATTTTTTTGATCAAAAAGGAAGTTGTGCATGTATGCTTTCCCCCCATCCCCTATAGTAAAGTTGTGGGATTAAAAGTGTTATGTTCATTGCAAACTTGTGCCTTAGTCCAAAGGCATAAAAGAGATGTTTTCAAGGATCTTCCTAAGACCCATATGGCTTGGGTGATCTAGAAATAACCATAAATCTCTTTTACTTAGTTTTTATTTTATGCATTTTATATTGTGAGAGGGATTTCATCACCTTCCATAAAATCTATAGGGAAGATTTGACATGAGGCTTCATCTCCTAGCATCATCTTCAACCCCTCTCTATGTGGGGTATATAAATTGGGATCCCCTTACTGGGATGATGATTTGAGCAGTTAAACCATATTTATTAGTAGAGTCTAAGCCTGAGACATATGATCATGTTGGACATCACACTACACTGAGTAAATGATGGATGTAGTGGTTGTAAAAAGGGAAAGACCTTTTTACAACAATCGATATGAATCAAACCCAATTGACGTGTTTATTCTCTTGTGTGATAATGTGAAATTTGGTACACATGGGATCTATCTATAAACTTGTGAAACTTTTTAGTTTTAGTTAACCCTACTTTGCCACACCTTATCAGTTTAAGGCTTAGGATGATTACTTAGTTGTATTTGTCTAAATTTGGTCATAGATTACTTGGTGTTGATTTGAGTCAAAACTTGTTAACAAAATTTCATAACCAAAACACATTATCTACAAATTTATTAGATAAGGAGGTGTTACGTTGTCCAAGTGAAAATCAATCTTTTCCTTGTTCAAATTTGTCATCTTAAACATTGTGTCATATCTTATAATTGGTGCAGTTATGCTTCCCATTTGAGTCTAAATCATTTTCCAATTTCTTTTATGTCCTTCATTGATAATTTAAATTCAAAATTTCACTTTTTTAATTTCATAAGGTTGATGCGTTAAATTGGGTTCACCATTTGCACTTAAATTGAGGGAATTTGGGTTCAATTTCCAATTTGGATTGAAGTCCATTTATAGACTCATCATCACATTGTCATCTTTGGTGGACTCAAGTCATCTTGTGTATCACTCATGTTTTGATTCCTTGAACACATTTAATACTACCATTTCTATTACCATGTGGTGGTGTTGTGTTTCTCGTTTGGTTCAAGGTTTATAGTTAGGAATTCTTGCATGTTTCCACATCATGATTTTCTTGGTTTGCATTGTCTCCTTCCTAATTTGAAGGGATTTCTTATAGCTTTTAGTAGCAAGTCATTGAAGTTGAACTATATTTTACGGTATTGATGTATCTCAAAAAATTTTGTTTTAGTGTACTAGTGACACTCTAGGCTTTTTGAGTTATCATACCCTCTTTCAATTCATACTATTTCAACCCTACCCAGAGTTGGGTATTTTCTTGAACACATTATTCTAATTATGTGTGGTTCCCATGCCACCCTCCTTTTATAGTCTCTTTGGTACCTTAATCATTTGTTTGGAAGAAGGATCAAAATACATAACTTGTTTAAAACATTTATCCAAATCTAGTCAAATGTATAGATCAACCCTTTCTAGACATGACTCAAAGGTTCACTCATAGTGGGGTCCCTTACAGCCCTAGCTATGAGGATGAGAATTTTTACGATGGGTAAGACAATTCTATTGTAATTGATGACATTCCTATAATTATAGGATCCAAAGGGGATTATACAAAATATCCAGAGAACCAAGATGAAGCACTCCTTAGGTTGATAGAATTTGGTGCTAGATTACCTTCAAATTTTCCTATGGAATGATTGCACACCTTCGTTATAAAAGGATAAAAACAACAACATGAGCGAGTTTTTGCATAATCAAATATACCTTATTCCTCTAATAAAGGTAAAGTATAATTATAGAGTTAAAACCCACCGATTAAGATCTTATCACTATGATTAATAAAATAAGTCAACGGTATGCCAATCAACTTATCATGAAATTAATAGAATCTCTAGTTACTACTTCAATCCATAATGATGCTTCCAAGGAACAAGGAAATGTGATTGAAGCTACATCAAAAACATTGATTAAGAACCCAACAATTGACCAAAGTGTCTTAAATGAATAGAACAATACACATGAGGTTGTGTAAAATGTTTTGCTAGACATGGATCACACATTCTTTAATCACCAAGAGCCTATTATCTCTTTACAAACATAGAAGCCCAAGAATTTGGTTCGCATTGAGGAAATACCTTAAGATAATTTGGCTAGTTCATCTCAACCAACACAAAAATTGGTGAATAGACCAAGGACTCCCCAAAATCAACAAAGCACATATAGTTCAAGGAAACAGATTCCAAAGAATCAATGAACTATTTACTCGTCTCTAGGAGCAAATCAAAACCTAGTCACGTAATATAGGGTGTACATCCCTCACAAATCTATGCAACAAGAGGGGCACATTCCATTCCAATAGTAGCAATAAGGGCACATTCTACCCAAAAATAGTAAAAGTGGCACATTCCACCCCAAAAAAACTATATTCCACCCATGAATGCACCAAACATGCAAGAGTGGAACTCCATGAAGTATATTATGTCACATTTGGAGACTATAAATAGGATTAAAAAGTACAAATTTGATGAGATATGTTCATATTGTTTGATTTAAACATTATCCAAGTCCCCTTTTTGCATCATTTTGAGGCACCTAAATTTTATAAATATAAAAGAAAGGGTGACCACATGAAAATATCCAGGCATTATTTGTATTATGCCAAGAGGTTGCTTACAGTAGCATGTTCTTACTTTGATTATTTCCTTGAAGTCTAGTAGGACAAGATTTAGATTAGATACCTAAATTACCTAAGGGACCAGTTACAGATTGGAATAAATTATCTAAAAATTTCATCAACTATTTATCGTACAACATTGAGTATGAATTGACTAATTTTGACTTGTGCAAATCCAAACAACATGATGGAGAAAGCTTCACCACATATCTACAAATATGGAGAGCATTAGTAGGTCAATTTCAACATAATTTTCTAGAAAAATAGTTGGCAGATATATTTACACATAACTTACATCCTCAAGTCATGCACAATCTATGTCTAGCTTATGGTAATTAATTTGAGGAGATCATAGACAAAGTTGTAAAGATTGAGAAGACTCCTATTTCCAAGGGCCTTGTCAATATTTTTGCAAAGGGTCAAATGTTAAATCAAACCTCATCTTCTAGTCAGATAGTTATGCAAGATAATCCTAAAGGATTTAATAAGAATAAGAACATGATTGGAAATGGGGTGACTGAAACAAGGCACATACAAATGGTGTAGGATATGTAAGCCCCAAATGTATAATTAGATCCCCCTAATCCACCACTTAATTTATAGAGATAGCCTCCAAAAATAATAAACCACATCGATTTCAGAGTCTTTAGCAAATTAGGATAACCAATTGAAATAGTATTCTAAAAACTTGTAGCAACTAACATGATTATATGGCCAGTACCAAGGCCATTTCCTCAAGATCAAATGAAACCAAATTGGTACAAGTAGAATGAAAGGTGAAACTTTCATAATTTTTTTGATCATGGTGCTTATTATTACATCCAATTGTGACATATTATTGAATATCTCATTGAGAGTGGTGAAGTTGAGATTAAGTTGGCCCCTAATCAGGGCACAAATTAGGATATGGGAATCTACAAGGATCCCTTTCTTCAATATAATCAACCAACATTAAGGAACAATAAAAAGTAAGGACAGAGGTAGAATCAAAACCAAAATCAAGGTCCAAATCATAATCAACATGAGCATAATCATGATCATAATAGCCATACTAACAATGTTGGTTACAACAACATGCTTTACAACTATAACAATACCTACAGACACATTTTTGTAACCCATATTACCACTGTTACTATCAAACCATGTGAACCATCTCGTGCTCCTCATAGTATGAGACCCATCAATTTAGGGTTAACACCCTCTCTCTATTAGTACTAAATCAATTCCACATAATTATGTTATTACTTTTTTTGCACAGGTTAGTATTTCTAGACAATGCCCTTATTCTAATTATAATGGATCCTTGTTGACTCAAAATTGTAGACATGTAACTAAATGCACACAAGTCACCCTCCAAGGCCCTTTTCCTTCAACTTATGATTATATTGGCTCCCTTCCACCTCTAGGTTGTGAAATCATAACTATATTTTTGTGAGCTACTATCTAGGGTCCTTTGCCTACTTCTTCCACAAAACCCAATGTGAACATTACACCAACAGATCTAAAGTTGATTACTATTCCAACCAAATCTAAGTTGTCTCATCCCAATGTTGAAAATACTTATAATCTATAATACCAATTGAGAAAAACCCCTACACATATTTCCATTTTGGATCTCTTGTGGACATCTTAAGTCCATAAAACTATCCTAAACAATCTTTTTCAAAAATCCATTGTTCCCAATGATATAAATCCTGAATAGTTCCATAACCTAGTGGGACATTTGTCTTCATTTCATCAAGTAACATTTGATCAAAAATACATGTCTATACTTGGACCGAGCCATATTAACCCATAACATATTGAATTAATCATTGAAAACCATAAGATCTAGCATGTTCTTATAGATAATGGTTTGGGACATAACATCATATCTTTTAAGTTGGTACAAAAATTGAGATACACTACAAAAGGCATTCAACTAGAGATGATTACCATCAAGGCTTAGGATAATGTCAAAATGGATATTGTGGGTAGTATTTGGTTGCCATTCATTGTTGGGTCTATTTCACATCATACATTGCTTCATATTATGGACATTTAATTGCTTTATAACATACTTCTTGGTCATCCTTGGATCCATGAAATACTGGTCATTCTCTCCACCCTATATCAATGCCTTAAGTTTCCCCATGATGGGATTGAGGTTATTATTCTTTCCAATCAATAGACTTATGAGTATTGCAAACATCATGAGGCCTAGTTCTATAATTATAAATATTTTCTAGGTTCTAAATTCATTACGAAGAAGAACAAGGCTATAGTTTCACATTCACCTCCATCTAATTATATCAACCCTAGTGATGTCACTTCCACTTCAACCAATCCATTTCATGTAGCTCTTACAAAGTAGGTTGTTATTAAATACATGGGCATTTCTACATGCAATCTTAAGGATGCCTTTCATGTTTTAAAGTTGCCTAAAATACAAAAACATTAGGAAAGTCTAAACCTTCAAAGAATCCTAACAATCCCACAATGATTTGGAAATTGAAGAAGAAACAACAAAAACCACATGTAGTTTTTGTACCTACTATTTCACCAAATAAAGATTGAGAGGCTTTTACCAAGGGAGACTAGTTATATTTTGAAGACCTTGCTAATTGATTTTATAATCCAAAGTATCTTATCCCTAATCAGATCATGGATCATCTTGATTATAGAGGAAAAGGCCTTAGCCCATGAATGTAAGGAATCATAGAACCCTTATTAGTTGGAGTACCTAATTTAAATCATGGTCTCAAATTTATACCACCTAAGGGTGACCTCATAACTTTTGATGGTCATTATTTTGAATTGACTAGCAACAAGACTATTGACAGTGACACAATGTCCCATTATAGCCTTTTTGATGATCTTATTGATATAAACCTATTTGATTCTAATGCCATCATAACATTAAATATTGGAGCTTCCCATCTTGAAGTATAACCTCATAGTTCCCTATACCTTTGTCATCCTGACCTCATTGATTGGGATGAGAAAACTTGAATCATATGCCTAGATGAGTTTTAGAATGAAGAATCACTTGCATAATAAATGGGCCTAAGAGATGGATTGCCCATTGGTGATCACAAACAAAGCTTTGATTTTTCATTAGATCCTTATTCTTACTTTGGAGATCAGGCAAGCTTTCTTGGTCACAATAAAGATGAAACATTGAGATCTTCAAGTGAAAACCTCTTTGAGGCACTCATTGATCAGAAAAAAAGTAAACAAAAAGACAAGCCTTAGAGTGAAAACCTATTTCAATTTATATCAAGTGGGAAAGTTTTCTATTCCCATCAGGACATAAAAGGTTCATCTAACCCATGTTCTATATCTAGTACAAGCATATCTTTAGAACAACAACAAATGTTTGAGTGTCTTGCTCTTGAGTTTTTAGAGGTTTTTTCTACTTGGCCTTTACCTGAGATGGTGGATTTTGATTCATCACACTATCTAGAACTCTGGGAGGAATAGAAAGAAGATGTACCAAAATAAGATGATAAGAATAATACCTTGAATACAATTCTAGAAGATGGATCCACACTCCTTATGTAAAACATGATATAAGTGAACCTAGGAACCTATGAGGATCCCAAAATTGTTTATCTTGGAGCTTCCCTTACTGAAGCAGAACATGAAAATATTATATCCCTCGTAAGGGATTCAATTGAGATATTTACATGGGTGTACTCCAACATACCTAGCTTAGACCTAGATTTGGTTGTGCATCACCTTGTTGTCCATACCAATGCTAAACTAGTCAAGAAAAAATTATGGAAGATGCATCCATGCATTTCCCTATTGGTTAAAGAAGAACTATAAAATTTTCTAGAAATAGGTTTTATTAGGCCACTAGATCACTTTGAATGGATCTCAAACATAGTCCCAGTGAATAAAAAGACCCCAGGTATACGTATTTGTACTAATTTTAGAGATATCAATAAAGCATGCCCCAAATATGATTTTCCTCTACCCAAAATTGACATGATTGTTGACTTGACTAATGGGTATGTGATGATGTCCTTAATGGATGGATATTTTGGATACAATCAAGTCAAGATAGCCTAGGAATATTAACACAAGATTGCATTCACTATTCCATGGGGAACATTTTATTACCAAGTCATGCCATTTGGCTTGAATAATGTTGGAGACACATACCAGTGTTCCATGATTGTCATCTTACATGAAATGATGTATGATATTATTGAGGACTATGTTAGTGATATACTATCAAAATTAATAACAAGAGCTAGACATCTTGACATTCTATGAAGAATCTTTGAGAGGATTCATGAATATAAAGTTTGCTTGAATCCTAAGAATTATGTCTTTAGGGTCACTTTAATGAAATTATTAGGTTTTATTGTATGACAAAGAGGGATTGAATTTGACCCTATCAAGGTCAAAGCCATTGTGGAAATGATTCCACCAAATAATCTTAAATAGCTACAAAGCCTGCAAGGAAAGATCTAATCTATATGCAAGTTCATTTCTCAATTGGCAGATAAGTACCACCCATTTACCTATATCTTAAAGAAAGGGATCATGTTTTGATGGGATGAAGATTTTTATATAACATTTGTGAAACCCAAGACATACTTGGCCAAATGCACCAGTCTTAAGACTTCCAACACCTAGACAACCATTACTTCTTTACATATCAACAACAAAGTATGCACTGGGAGCACTTTTGGCCCAACATGATGATAAAGGTAAATAACATGTAGTATATTATTTAAGCCTCACTCTAGTGTATTATGAACATAATTATATTCCTATTGAGAAGGCATATCTAGTTATGGTGTTTGCTACCCAAAACTTATGACATTATATATTAAACAATAAAACTATTGTCATCGCTAAGGTGGACCCTCTCAAATTCTTATTATCCAAAGTATCTCTTCAAGGACACAGGGATAAATGGTTATGCTACTAAGTGAATTTGACATTGAGTATTAGAATCAAAAAGAAATTAAGGGGTAGGTTATTGTTGATCAACATGCAGATGTCCCTATCATGGATACTCGACCACTAAAATTCAACTTTCTAGATGATTCTATTATGGTAATAGAACAAGAATCTATGAAACCTAAATAATGAAAGTTGTATTTTGATGGTTCCTTTACATCTCATGGATTTAGACCTGGCATATTGTTGAATACACCCCAAGGGGATATGATTCTTAAATAATTTCATATACAATTTCATTATACAGACAATATGGCTGAGTATGAGGCATTAATTGTAGGGCTTTGCCTTACTATATAGTGGGATATTCAAATCTTAAAAGTTTATGGTGATTCCCAATTAATCATTAATTAGACCACTGATCTGTATGAAACTATATATGACAATCTTGTTCCTTAAAATCAAATTTTTGATGATCTCAAAGGTCATTTTAAATCTCTACAGTTTAAACAAATTTTGAGTGCCAACAATGGACCAGCCAATGTAATGAAAACAATTGGTTTTATGATATAGATTGATAGTGGTGTTAAAGAGTATCAGTTTCTGATTGAAAACCTTCTTTATCCTACACATATTATATCAAATTTAGAAAGGGTATGTGTCATTACTGGTCCCAATCCCCCACTTGAATTACCCTGGTTCCAATATTTTTATAACTACTTCCATGACCATATTTTCCTAGCCAACCTATCCAATAATAAACATAAACTATTCCATCACTATTTATCACATTATACCCTCCTTGGAATCATGTTTTATTGAAAAGCCTATGATGGAATGATTTTTCATTGTTTATCTTCAGGGGAATTCAAGTGAGCACAAAGGGAGGTTCATGAAGGAATGTGTGGGGCCCACACCAATGGTGTAGTCTTAGAAAAGAAGCTCCTTAGAACTAGCTATTATTGGCCAAAAATGGAGATTGATGCTTGTAATTATGTAAGGAAGTGCATTCCTTGTTAGAAATATGGAAATTTGATACATGCACCTTTTTTACCACTATAGCTGATCAC
Source organism: Torreya grandis (assembly GCA_037957365.1). NCBI lineage: Eukaryota > Viridiplantae > Streptophyta > Pinopsida > Cupressales > Taxaceae > Torreya > Torreya grandis. The sequence continues at coordinate 587,268 of JARHVA010005390.1, forward strand.
AACACCATGGCCATTCTCAACATGGGGCCTCAATCTTATCAGAAAAATAAACCCAACATCTTCAGATGGCCATAAGCATATCCTAACTACTACTGAGTATTTTATTAATTGGATTGAGGTCATTCCTCTCACTTATGTCACCAGGAAGCAAATAGCCAAATTCATCCATTAACATATCATCTATTGATATGGCATCCTAGCTCACCTTATATCCAATAATGGTGGATCTTTTGTAAACCAAGATATAAAATATCTTTGTGCAAAATTAAATATCAAGCACAAGAAATTAACTCCATATAATCCATAAGGTAATGAATAAGTTGAGGCATCAAACAAAACCATTATATCCATTTAAAGAAGATTATCAATGACATTGGCCTAAATTGGCACTTGTAAATATTTCCTTCCCTTTGGGCTTAAATTATAGACATAAAAAATCCATACACCTTTGTATTTTAATGTCAAAAAACCCCTTGGACCTACCTAGGAACCCCTTGGGACCAACCTACACCTATTTGGCCTCACCAAACCCATCTGCACCTAGTTTCACCAAGCTGAGTAAACCTAACCTTCACGGCACTTTTTCTCTATACCTTGACCATCGATGATCAGGGTGACCATCAATGGTCGGCCTTGGGAACCCATAATCTATGATGGTTAGGATCCACCTCTTAACAAACAACATGCAAACCACCCATGTTACTTTTCTAAATATAACTTGTCTAATTCTAGTTGCGAGACTTTGCATGGATGAATTATATTTAGATGGCCCAGTTACACCTTCACTTACACCTCTTTCTTATGCCTATAAGAGAGAGAGGCCTAGGAGGTCAAATGATTTACAATAATTATCAAGAGCTTAGGTACTCAGGATTTTTCTTTTATAGGTCAATCAATGTCATCAACATTATCAAGCATCATTAGCCATCTTATTGAGAACCAACTCACCATCACCTCTCAAACAAGTTTTTAGGTACCATTACTCTACTATAATCAAGCCAAATTTTACCCACAGGCTAACTAGACCAACTACTCACCCAACCAACTTCTAGTAAGACAAGTGCTTGTTTGTCAATATTCATGTGCTTTAATTCCATTTTGCAATCAACCCAACCCTTGCCCAATTATCAAAATTCATCTATGAAATCCTATCATTTAGTTTTTTATCAAACCCATAAATACATAGTCAACCATTGACAGTCAGGTAGACCACCGATGGTCAGGCATAACCATCGATGGTCATCCTAACCATCGACGGTCACCTGCGGTAGTAAAAACTAGCAACCTATTTTCACCCACCTACACCCAATCAAATCTAGTTTTCTATGTTTTTGACCACTCATAGACCAATTTAAATTTTTTTGAAGCATACCCTAACCCCTTAGCACTAATATTAATTAGTTTATCGCTAATTTGATCCTTTCTAGTCTATTTCTTAACAAGCATTCTTGTGTTCAATTTTAGTAATCTTCTTTAATTGATGCAAGTACCCTCTTTTCATTTTTGTGAACTTGATTGTTTGAAACATGTGGATTGATAGCCCCTAAATAATCTCTCACTTTTGGGATCTATTTATCACTATGAAATCCACCTAATTATCTGTCTAGCAAACAAGTTTGCTCTAGTGCTTTCTTATTTACAAGTCTTCCTCCCAAGCCAAACAAGAGCTCTTCATAATATTTTGATTCAGCAAGTGCATAACCAAATATGTTTTTAAACCATACCTATATTGAGTCTCTTTTATCTCTTTATTTAAAACTTAAGTGAAAATTTACATGAAACATTTTGGCATGCCCGATGGGACCTAGAGTCTTTACTTGCATTTTCTTGGCATTTATATGCTCTTCTCTCTATTTTGTGAACATAATTGAAACTAAAATTTCTTTTGGGTTTAAAATCAACTACATTCATTGATTAATTTTAACATTAGTTCACTTTGAATTAAATCACATTAATCTTATTGTAACATCGCTTTTGTTCCACACACTAGACATACCACTTTCATAAATCAAACATCAAAACAATTTGAGACAAGGCCCAACTAGGATTTCATCACCTAGAGATAACCTTACCCATTCCCAAAAATCCTACTTGGAGGTCATTACCAAAGGGGAGAACCAACTCAACTCTCTGGTTGAGTATAATCTCTCTCTCTCTCTCTCTCTCTCTCTCTCTCTATATATATATATATATATATATATATATATATATATATATATATATATATATATATGTGCTAAGCACTTGACACCCTTATCATTGCGAGATTGTAAAGTGAGGGGGTAGGCCCCAATACCAATCTACATATTGATTCCAATATAGATTATTTTGAGTACCCGAATAACCTAAAACCAACCATAGACTTCTTCTATATTACTTGACTCACAAAACAAATTTCTATCACACAATGTCATAAATGAAAGCATAAACCAAAAGTGAGATTAAAACTAACCTCTAGGCTTAATGTACTTCATAGTGTATGTCTTGATTACCTTGATCATTTTCTTGTCTTTTTCTTGTTTGATTGGTGAGTTTGTTCTTGTTTTCTCTCCCATTTTTATTATATGGTTCTCACTCGCTAGAAGTGAAGAGACCTAGTAGAGTATAACCCATCACTTAAATCAACCTCTTATACCTCCTCATGTATGGAGTATGTATCTAAGATAGAATATTCACCTCATCTATTGGGAAACACTACTTTTCCTCAGGTATTTCCCTAAGGAGACAAGGATTTTACCACTTTTTTAGACAATAATACAATTTCCCTTCAGCACTATCTTAACATCTTCCCTCACCATATCCCAATTTCAAATCCACCTTAGGATCCTCCTTATGTCATGTCATCCCACTTTATGAAGGGTATCCCTATTTTTGTGATCACCACCCAACCCTTACCACCTAGGAATTTGCATCTACTAGCTCCTTTGATGCCACAAATGAAAACCAACCTATCCAACCAACCACTACCCTTACACCTTATGCCCCTACTAATGACTCATCTACCTTGGGGAGAACCCAACCATTAACCCATCATGTTCCACTTGTTGCTAGATCACCCACCACTGGCACTAGTAACCTCCCCTCTATCAAACCTAACCCATCGATAAATACCTCTTTACCAATATTAGGGGTATCTATCCATTCTACCTCATCACCCATTATCATAAAGGCCACTACCTCACCTCTTGTCACCAACATAACTACACCCTTGACCAATCCATAGGGACTCTTTAGTAGTTACCCATTGCACCCAATTAATATACATCCCTAACCCACAATAGTATGTACTAGATACCCAACCACCATCATTCACCTACCTTACCTAGCCTATAGCATCCACATTCTAATAAGTGGCATCCTCTCAACCACCAAATAATTACCAATATGTTTCCCAACCTCAACCACAATATCAGTCTTATAATCCTTTTGGTGCACCACCTCAAACTGACTTAATGAAAATGCTCATGAATAAGATGACCAACCTTGAGTCATCCATTTCAGGGGATCATAACATCCTATCATATGATTATATTTGTAACAAACCTATTCATCCTTATATCCCCATCTGACCTTACCCTCCTCAATGGGAGCTTCTAAAATTTACCAAATTTTGAAGCAAGGAGGACCCCCACAACATCTTAGGGATTTCAAGCATGCACGTTACATGATTGCTTATGATGATGCCCTTCTCCTTCGAACCTTCCCCATGTCTTTATCTAGATTAGCGCTCGACTGGCATAGTGCCCTCACCAAGCATTCCATCTTTTCTTTCACCCAACTAGCACAAGCCTTCTTAGATCACTTTTTCATTAACATTTCTAAGAATTTCTCTATCACGGACCTCTATTTTATCAAGAAATTTGATGATGAATCCATTGCTGATTTTATCGCCCATTGGAGAAGCTTGATTAATCATCTTTCATTTTCCCTACCTCAACCTAAAATTATAGATCTTTTTGCTCAAGCCTGAATCAAACATATATCTTCTACACAGCATGTTCGAAGCTTCAGAACTTTTGATGAGGCTTTTACCATAGCATGCAAGCTATAATATTGGGCCAAAGATGAGGGTAAATTAAAGTTATGAAACAATAACTCTACCTTCAAGACCAATGAAACCTCTTCCTCTAAACCAAGAAACCAAGCCAATATCAAAACCAAGACTAGTGAAACCATGAATGTCATCATCTTTAAAATCACCCCTTCACCCAATGTCAATCAATGAAATTATCCCATTACCTCCAACCAAAATATAAGGAACCCAAACCGAAGTAACCAAAAATAATTCACTCCACTTGGAGAATCTTATACCTCAGTTCTAGAGAAGCTACTAAAATCTAAACTTATACAACTTCCACCCATCAAACCTCCCTAGTAGTTTGATTCTTCTCATCCAACACCTACTTGGTACAATGAGAATGGCCACTGTGATTTTCATTGGGTAATTATACATGACATTAGATGATGTAATACTTTAAATAATGTTGTTTAGAGTCTTATCGACAAAGGGGAAATCGTGTTAGATAATCCCAATGTCCTTTAAAATCAAGCTCTTGACATCTTCAAAAAACCTTTTCCCAACCATGCCCCTATCAAAGACAAGGAAAAATAATATGAATAATCTCATGATTCCCTCACAATCATTATGGTCCTTGATATGCCTATCATCCAACCTACCTGTTATTCCCCTACTTCATCTACCGAGGTGGCGGAGTCACTTTCCCTTCCTTCAGAGGTCCAAACTAAGGAGGTTCTTTTTTCTTTAGCTTCACTCATAGAGGATTTAGAATTATCAAGAACCCATTTGGATAACCAACCCAAATAGACAACCATTCCTAGCACACCATCTCCCCTAACTAGAAACCAAGCCACAACTATGGACAACATGCCCAAGGAAGCAAATTTTTCACAAACACCCCTCATGGAGAAGCCACCCAGCCCAAACTTACCTCCCTTGAGGAAATTAATGAGGCTATCAACCCTCCTCCTCAACCCATAGGTATCTCCTTGACACCCACTATCCAGGAGGATAGACCAGTATAAAAACCTTTTTCCAAACTCATTCAAAAGTTAGGTATGGCTACCAGACAAAACATAGATCAAACCACTTTCTAGTAACAATTAGGGATTCTTTGCATCAACAAACTTGAACCTTATAGCACACCTTTAACCAACCAATCCATAATCTCTCCACCACATCTTAAACCAATACAAACTTATACCAACCCCTCACCTTCTCAGTCAACCAAAACAACTGCCACATTACCAATAAAACCTTTCAAAACTCTTGGTGCATTATCTACTTAGAGTTTGGTTCACCCATCCTTGAAAGTCGACTTAACTTCACCCAAGCCTATACCAAATTCTTGACCCACACCAATTGAGAGGATGAAAAAATTGAAGGGCCACATGACTAAGACTCTACCTCCCTCTACCTTTCCCTCTATCTTAGGGCCTCAGCCTTCCACTTTGCTTAAAAATCAACCCAACATATATCACCCACTACCATTGATTACACCAGCCTACTTATTATCTGACACATTGGTCCTTCTTAGATTATAAATAGTCATACCATCAAATGTGGCCACCCCAACTACCAACATACCCAAACCAAAACCATCAACTAGAAACACCACCTTACCCAAACCATATCTCACCAAATCTATTGCCACCAACATGCCCATCTTACCAACCCAAACCATGATTCCTAAACCTCTTTTACCTCTATCAGAATCCTATATGACCATTCTTCAAATATTATTACATACCTCTTGCCTCACATTACCTCCTATCATACCTTTCAATCCTCTTGGTCCAAAGCTAGCCTGGTATGATGACCATCAAATTTTCTCTTATCACAGGACACCTGGGCATGCCATGGAAAGTTGTAAAGCTCCCCAGGCCATTATCCACCAACTCTATGATGAAGATGATATTTTAATAGATGACCTTCCATCCATTCATCCACCAATATACCCAATGGTCAATCACCAACACATTATTAATCCCCCACTCTCACCTCAGAGTGATGGAGAATATACCCAACACCCTCATCATATGTTGCCCCTCTATCTATACCATTGATGTGGTCACACAATCAGAAGAAAAGGATAAAGGAAAGGCCAAAGTTTCCATTCCCTGGACATACCCACAAAATCACCCTAAAGCAAACCAAATACAAACCTCCACGTCTGCAAGTATGCCCAATGTTACCATGTTAGGAACTTCGGAGGCTAACCCCTCTAAATCCATCAAGAGGGTCATTCTTAAACAACTTAAATATACCCCAGCTAAGATGAGCCTCTATGATATCATTTCCACCTCACCCCACCATCATCAAGCCATGATAGAGGCTACGTAAGCTATTGAGGTTAAACCAGGAGACTCCCAACCTATAGAGGCCTTCATAGGTGCTCTCCAATTCTCCACCCTTGTTACCTTTAAAGACTTGGAGATACCTTCAATCCATCTTGAGGACCCAATTACCCCTCTTTTTATTACATCCCACATCAACCAAACCCACATCAAATAGGTTATGATCGATGGGGGAGCCAGTATAAACATCATCTCTTCCCATGCCTATGAACAAATCAAGTTATCAGACAATGTCATGTCTAAAACTTTAGTAATCCTTAGATATTTTAATGACACAATGACCACTACCTTGGGAACCATCATCCTTCACATTCAGCTAGGACCTTGCATGCTCCCTAAACTCTTTTATGTGGTCAAAGGTGAATTCTAGTACAAAGTTTTACTAGGGTGACCTTAGATTTGAGCCATGGGTTGTGTACCTTCCACCTTCCATCATTGTGTCAAGTTTAAACATAAAGGTCAAGTTGTTACCATACAATTTTACCCTATCCCTTTTGCATCATACAATATGACCTACTAACCTAATGACATTCTCTTACCTCCATCTAAATAACTACAAAGAAACACCACCAAACCCTCACCCATAAAAGCTACAACCATTACTTCCCCTTCCATTGAGGCATCTACTAGTTCATCTATCCTTGTGGACCAGATACCTATCACTAATCCTTTAAATGACTTACCCTTGGATAATACCACCTCCTCACCTTTGAAACCTTCTAAACTCCCTAAAAATATGAAAGGCTCAACCACCAACCAAGTTATGACCTCAACATTTGATCCATTACCCCCTTGGGGCCTCTAAGCTATCAAACCCACTTTATCTATTGAATAATTGAAAATCCAATTAATGCTACCACCACTCCCTCTTCACCTCAAGAATTCACCTCCACCTTCTCTTATTTGGATAACCCAGACTTTGCTAAAGTATACCTTCATAGGTGTGTTTGGAAGGGATTTAGTTTAGGATGATATGAGCATGGCCCACACACATTGACTTTGATTGAGACTTGAAATCCTAATGATAATCATGACCTTGGTTTCATTCTATCCATTAAGAATAAATCCAAACAAACTACCCCTACCATTGTTGAAGAAGAGACCCCTTCCTCACCAACAACCCCTCCATCTATGGGTGAAGATGAGGACATCATCCCACCTAATTTTTTTTCAACATGATTACCCTCAAACCCCTAACTTATCAAAAGGAAGGGGCACCTTTATCCATCCCTTTAGTCCATCCTTAACTCATAGGAGAAGACTCTCCTACCAAACACATTATTTAGTGCCAGGATGATGATTCCATTCTCACCTACCTTGAAGCACCTAATTCCTCCATCCAAAAATCCTTACCTCTGAATACCTTAACCATGTTGAATGAACCCACCACAAATATTGACATAGGCACTCCAAAAAACCCCCATATTGTCAAACTAGGCCAAATTTTTACCCCTAAAGAATTGCATGACTTCTCTACCTTCCTCTAAGATCATAGTATTGCATTCACCTGGTCATATGCTAACATGCTCGGTATTGACCCAACCATTTCCACCCACAACATTATAACTAATCCTAACACCAATATTATTAGATAGATACTTTGCTACATGCATCCTCAAATATCTCTCCTTATCAAAGAATAACTCTAAGCCTCCTTGCTGTCAACTTCATTCAACCCATTGATTATCCTTAGTCAGTTTCAAACATAATGCCTATCAATAAAGCCATAGGAGGACTATGTATCTATGTGTAATTTCATGACCTCAACCTCACCTACCTACAGGATGACTTTCCTCTACCTAGCATTGACCAACTTGTTGATCTCACAATAGGCCATGAGATGTTGTCCCTCATGGATGGATTCTCAAGTTATAATCAGATTTTGATTGCCCCTGAAGATCATCAAAAAACTACCTTTCTCACCCCATGGGATATTTTTTATTATAGATTCATGCCCTTTAGTCTTAAGAATGTTGGTACAACCTACCAACATGCGATGACCTATATTTTCTATGACCTTATCCATACAATCATCGAAGACTATATGAATGACCTCCTTGGAAAGTCCAAACTTCACCAAGACCACTTAACCATTCTCAAGATTATCTTTGAGTGACTTATCCATTATAATGTCTTCCTCAATCCCAAGAAATTTTTTGGGGTCTTATTAGGAAAACTTATAGGCTTCATCATTTCCCTTCGAGGAATCGAGGTTGACCTAGCCAAAATCAAAGCCATTCTCGAGATGCTACCTCCAACCAATCTTAATCAACTTCATAGTTTGCAAGGGAAGATCCAATCCATTTTCCATTTTATCTCCTAGCTCTCTAATCGGTGTCAACCCTTCCACTACCTCTTGAAAAAGTACATCTCTTTCAAGTGGAATGTTGATTATCAAAAGGCCATTGATGTACTCAAATAATACCTTATATCTCCACCTATCCTCACACCTCCTAAGGATGACCAACCTTTCTACCTTTATATCTCTACTACTAACCATTCCATAAGGGCAATGCTTGCCCATCAGGATGAAAAACACAAAGAGTAAGTTGTTTATTCCATTATCTACACACTTGTTGAGTACGAGACTTGGTACACATATCAAGAAACTTTGCTTGGCTCTAGTCTTTATGGACACTAAACTTCACCACTACCTTCTTATCCACAAAATTTTTATCATAAGTAATACCAACCCACTCAAGTACATGCACTCCAAACCATACCAAAACCAGCATATGGCTAAGTGGATCATGATTTTAGCTAATTTTGACCTTGAGTTTCTCCAATAGAAATCAATCAAGGGGCAAGTCATTACCGACCAATTGGTTGTCATACCCTTAATAGACACCCAACCTCCCTTCTTGAATTTCTAGATGAGTTAATTGTAAGTCTATCTCAAGTGAATTTTACCAATCAAGTAACCATTTTTTTAATGGTTACAAATGTCAGTAGGGTGGGGGAGCAGGTGTCATCCTTATCCCCCTTATTAATGAACCACTTCCTTTGTCATTTAAACTCAACTTTGAATGCACCAATAATGTGGCTGAGTATGAAGCCCTAGTAATAGGTCTTGAAATTGCCTTAGCCTTAAGAGACATCAAAATTAATATCTATGGTGATTCTTAACTTGTGGTCAACCAAGTCAATGACATTTACCAGTGTAAGAATGAAATGATGCAACTATAAAGACAACTAGTTACATAAATCCTAGCATCATTCAAATACTACCATATTCAAACCACCCCATGATCTACCAACAAGTTTGTCAATACCATGGCTTCTCTTGCCTTGTAAACCCCATCAGCACCCTCAGACTCCAAACTTTTAGTCATTTTTATCACCTCATCGAACCTTCCTACACCAAATCAAACACTCCAACCATATTTAATGTGCAAGAGATTATGCCTAGCCTTTTATATCAACAAACCTTATACTACCTTCACCTTCCCATAGTTCCCTCTAGCCTCTATAGGAATGCCCATTGGGAATTTATTTAGAGCTCCTCTTGTTACACCATTATGGGAGGAATTATTTACAAACAAGGTTTTGATGACCTCCTATTCCATTGCCTTCATGGTCTAGAATCCTCTCACGCTATCAACGAGACACATGAGGGTATCTATGGGGGCAACTTTAGTAGACTTATTGTGGCTAAGTGCATCCTCCTCCTGGGCTGTTACTGGCCCACCCTTAACCAAGACTATTGTGATTATTTGAAACTGTGTCAAGTGTCAATAAGATGCTAGTTTACATCATGCACCTAGCAATAGTCTTTATATTTATACAGACTTTTGGCCCTTATCAGTGAAATCAACCCCCACTGTTCACAATGACATCATTCTATCATTACTATGACTGAATATTTTACCAAATTGGTGGAAGTTATTGATCTTATCTCGATAAAAGTTGAAAATATTACTAAATTTATCACCCACCATATCATCTACCATTTCAGTGTGCCCTATGAGATCATCACTAACAATGAAAAATCCTTTAGAACAAACAAGTCCATGGCCTTTATGATGTATTAGGTATTAAACTTATCTTTTCATCACCTTATCACCCCATAAGGTGATGAAAAGCTATGACATCATTGAAATCAACCCCCATAAGGTGATGAAAAGCTTTCTATCACCTTATCACCCCATAAGGGATTTGGACCTTATCAGTGAAATCAACCCCCACTCTTTGCAAATGGCATCATTCTATCATTACTGTGACTAAATATTTTACCAAATGGGTGGAATTTATTGCTCTTATCTTGATAAAAGTTATAAATATTATTGAATTTATCACCCACCATATCATCTACCATTTCAGTGTGCCCCATAAGATCATCACTAACAATGACAAATCCTTTAAAAACAAACAAGTCCAGGGCCTTTGTGATGTATTTTGTATTACACTTAGCTTTCCATCATCTTATCACCCACAAGAAAATGGAGAAGCCAAAGCCTCTAATAAAACCCTTAATAACATGTTTACCAAAATGTTTAATGCCTCAGGTCAAGATTGGCACTTGCACATCCATTTCACCTTATGGGCATATTGTACTAACTTCTAAACCCCTACAGGTGCTAAATTTGTTTATCTCATGTTTGGATCTCAGGTTGTATTGCCTCTTGAATTCAAAATACCTTCTCTTTTCATATCTTTACATGATCTTATTTCAAAAAATGACTATCGTCAGGAATGTTTAGCTCAACTTGAGCTACTTGATGAGTGTCATTTGGCCACCCTTTCCCATCTCCATGTCTATAAATAATGAATCAAACATGCCTATAATAAACACTTGAAATTTCAAGAATTCATTATTGTATATCTTGTTCTCAAGGAAAATCAACATGTAACTAATCTAGAAAAAATCAAAAAGGGAAAATTTTCTTTTAATTAGCTTGGACCTTACATCATAACCCATATGTAAGGATTAGGAGCTTATTGATTGTCCTCTCTTGAAGGCAAAATAGAACTTGAGCTTCTCAATTATTTGCATATACACCCCTTTTATTATTAAATAGGTATCACAATCATCATTTGTCTAATGTAAGCTCATACCCTTCAACGACATTCACTTCCCTCTTTTTAGGGGAAACCAAGTGAAACTAAATCATGTGATTATCTATCACAATTATACCCTAATATTGAACTTTGGGTACCACAAATCTATCCATGGTATGATTCTCATAATACTTCCCATCTCTTTAAAATTGGTTCCTCTGGTCTTTGCCACCTATACCCATTTTTCACTATTTGGACCTTCATGTCAACCTAGTTGTGCATTCATAAAGGTAATCTCTTGAGCATGTATAAGCAATTATATGTCAATTTAAAACAATATCAAAAGTCATAAACAACCTAGGGGTCATTATTATCCTTTGTAAACTATTCCCTTGAAGGATAATTGTTGAAAAATCATCTAAAATTTCCAAATGTAAGGTGGATTGCTCCCTTAAAAGATGGATGAGTAAAACATTTGTCAAAGATAGAAATTTAATAGAAGCTTCCCACATCGATCAGCTTCCCCAACCCTAAATCAAATTAAAAATAACAAAAACCCCCAATAAAATCAAAATAATTTTAAAAGCCATAATCAACTCTCATAAATACAATAATCTTGAAAAGCCATAATCATCTCTCTTCAGTAGACTTTCCACGTCGATAAATCTACAGTTTATATAAAAACATGGATTTGTTTATACTACCTCTTTGAAAACCTAAAGAAAAGGTATATTAGTCTCACTAACAGTTCCATTTTCACCCATTCTCCCTCCACATATCATATGCATGGGACTATGAGCTTACTTGACACACTGTGATCAAGATACTTGTTTATCTGCCTAAGCATGCTAATGTGAAGCATCTAAATATCTTATCTTCATTAAGCTAATCCAAATTTGGGTTTTGTGTCAGTCCTTACCAATGAAAAGGTATCATGTTCCTTTTTCTTATATTTTATCAGTTCATGTGGATATACCTCTCATTATTATTATCGCTTTCCTACACATCTAGTTTTTTACTTCATGTATTTTCATCTTTAACTATATTCACCTTCTACCTCTATGATCATGAACAACAAACATCACATCAAAATCATGAACATTATCAACTGTGTCACTAAGCAACACCATCTATCTCTCTATGCACCAAACACAATATAAGCATATCATAACAAACCATAAACATCAACCTATCCATTTATAATTATCACATCATATGAGCCTATAAGCACATCATTACACCAATATAATCATAAACCAAATCAAATATCAAGACATCATAACATATACCATTTACCATTCCATCTATTTGACAATAAACAAATCCATTACATTATCATACAACATACATTCATCAATACAATATCCTATCATATCCATGAGTAGAATCAGATCATCATAACCAACTTTCTAGCATCACATGCCTAACCTACTACATCAAACATCTCATATAACATCCCCATGTAACCATAAATCATAAACCATAAACATGAACATCACATGAACCATGATCATACATCATGTACATCAAATCATCAAAAAATAACACATGTAACAATATATCAGCTCTCTCAAAAAATATATACATCTCACTACATCAGTGCATAGGTTGGTATCAAAATATTACATCATAATAACATATATAAACATAATCACTAGCATGTACCACTACCACTATCCCCATCTATGCCTACACATGTACCTGATGGTGGTCCCCCTATGACCCCTACTTGACCCACTATCATAGCCCAACTTGTTAAGCACGAGATATACTGAGAGGGGGGGTGAATCAGTATATCATATATCTTTTAAAACTTTCCCTTTATCAAATTCCACTTAATCAAACATTCAAGATATGCAATAAAACTCAAACAATAAACATCACACAAGATAGAGAGAGACACCAGATATAATGTGGAAACCCAATGTGGGAAAAACCATGGAGACCAATCTCAAGTATATGAATGAGCACCAACCCAAACAATATTTGTAATCATCACTTGTAGGGGCACCAACCCACATGACCTTCAAACCCCTTTGCGGAGCACCAACCCAACAAGTATTCGTGAGCACCAACCCACAGGAGTACTGACCCCTTTGTCGAGCACTAACCTAGCAACAATTCGTGAGCACCAACCCATAGGAGCACCAACCCCTTTGTGTATACCACACACCTATATCTCAATGTTGTTATCTCAACAAATGATAGTTCAATACAACATCTCTTTCCTCTCTCTCTCACCTTTGCTTTTCTAAGCTAGATATAACAAATACAAATCATATTCACCTCTCACTATTACTCTTCTAAGCTAGATATTACAATATCAAATCAACCTCTATCATCCATATTATAAATGGCTTCTCAAGCCTTTATTTATAGCTTTCCAAATGACCTTTGGCCTTCTCCCTTTGTGACCTTTCAATCCTCATGGAAAATGGTGCCAAACTTGTATGACCCTTCATATTCTTGCCTTTGAAAAGTCATGTGGTGACCCTTCATGACCAAAAACGTCCTTCCCACTTTTGTCCTTATCTTGGTGACTTTTCATATTCCTCAAAGTGTCCCATCATGAGAAATTGTGCCCTTCCTCTATTGTCTTCACTTGGTGACTCTTGGAATTCCCCAAGATGACTCTTCATGAGAAAATGCATCCCATCCTTCTTTTGTCTTTACCCCATGGCTCTTTGACTTCTCCATGGGCCCTTTTTTTATCTCATATGCAACCAAAAATATATTCATTACTATTAAATAAATATTAACTCACATTATCTAAGATATATTTATTACAAACAACATTAAATGCAATGGGGCCTTTATCACCAATAATGTTAGACCTTTGACATCAATGACAATATTTCCAACAATCTCCCCCTTTGTCATTGATGGCAATCTCAATCCTAAAACTGCCACATCCTGTCACCTACACATACTATCATCTACAGTAACTCCCCTTATTGTAGTAACCTATACTTATTCTTTGTACCTATTTCTACACCTATACTTGTACCTATTATTCTCCCCCTTTGACATCAATGGCAAAGGGCCTACTTGGAGCTAACAGTTAGCTCCCCCTTAACTGATGCTGAACATCAATGGCAAAAAGTAATAGAATTACTCCCAACTCCTCTCACAAATCTTTGAATGTGTATTTTGATCGTGCCTTTGAGAAAATATCTGATAATACATATACATTGTTCCCTGTCCTTTGAGCATCTACAATCAACTCTTTTGAATCTTTTCTTCTAATCTCACAACCTTTAGCATGAAACCTTAATGTGTATCCTTGATCACATATTTGACTAACACTCAATAGATTATGCTTAAGACATTTTACATACAAAACATTCTTAGTCTTAGTTCTACCATAATCCAAACTCAAAGTACCTTTTCTGGCTATCCTGATAGTGGTTTTATCTCTGAATCTCACTGTGCCACCATTGATCTTCTTTAGAGATATGAACTTAATTTTATCTCCTATCATATGCCTCGAACATCCGCTATCAATTAACCATGGCTGATCTTTACTTCTTACATGCAGAGCCGTCACAACCACCATAGAATCTTTAGGTTGTTTCTTCTACCATGAACATGTCTGAACCTTTTTCTTGATGAATGGAGCTTTGAAACTCTGCTCCTTCTTGACTGACTTGAACATGCTTCTGCATTACCGAGCTATGTGTCTAAAGTTGTTGCACTTGTAGCATACTATGGTCTCTTTATCAAAGCTTGATAGAGGAGCAAAAGAGTTGTGGCTTCTGCTTGACTCTACTTGACAATCTTTCTCCTTATTTCTGAAATTGTTAGCTCTTTTTCTACATTCTAATTTCTTGTGACCATATCTATTACAATAAAAACAATAGCCATAAAAATAAGACTTGTCTGTATATCTCTGACTTGATTGCCCTTTGTATCTTTGTTCTCTCCAGCCTTCTCTATTTGAAATGTCCTCTATATTTTTCACTTCTCCCTTTTTTGTTTCCTCTTTTGTAAGAGCTTCAACATATTTTTTTTTCTTTTCAAAACCAATCTCTGTCTTATCTGAATTTGCTTTTTGACTTTCCAATATCTTATTCAGCATGTTAGTGCTATCCTCAAATTTTGAATCACTGACAAATTTATCATTGACTGCTTTCTTAATATCTTCTTTTAAAGAGGTAATTTCAATAACATACATTTCACATTCTTTTCTTGCTTTTTCCAACTATGTTGTGAGATCTTCTTCATTCTTCTTGGCTTCTTCAAAGTGTGCTTATAGATCTTCAATCATTTCCTTTGACTCTTGTTCATTTTTCTCGATCTGGTTCTTTAATCTTTGATTCTTCTTCTCAATAGTTTTTAACTCTTCTAGGGCACAAATGAGTTCTCCTTCCATATTCACTTCAGCTTTTTCCTCTTCTTATTCTTGATCATCTTCATGTGTGGCCATGCATATAATCTCTTCTTCTTCTGAATCGATGACTCCACTATCTTCAATTGAGCTAAGATCCTTAGAATACAGGCTCTTCTTCTTGAATCCCTTTTTGGATCTATCTTTGAAATTTTTCTTGTATGTAGGCTTTTTTTCTTCATCATCATTAACTTTATCTGGGTATCTAGCTAAAAAATGTCTAATCTTTCCATAATTAAAACATTTAAAAGGTAAATTTATTTGATATTTACCTGTTTCTCTTTTCGGCCTATGAATGAAAAGTGCTCCATTGTTATCTTTATCATCACTAGAACTATCACTTGATTCTTGAATCTTAGCTTTCTCCTGCTTTGATGTCTTGAAAGCCACTTCTTTCTTTGAGGGTTTATTTTGTTATGTCTGCATCTCATATGCTGTGAGAATACCATGAAGCTCATCCATCTTTAGCTTGGATAAATTCTTCATCTCCTCGATTGCCAAAACCTTTGCATCATATCTCATTGGTAGAGATCTCAAAACCTTTTGCACCACCGTTGACTCTTCCAATGTTTCTCCAAGACCTTGAATCTGATTTACTATCTAATCAACTCGCAAGAGATAACTTTCTATATCTTTTTCTTCATCCATCTTCAAACTTTCAAATTGCCTTCTAAAAGTCTAAAGCTTAGCTTTCTAAACCTTTCCATCACCTTTGTAAGTATTCTCAAGTTTTACCCAAGTTTCATGAGCAAATTTACATTGCATAACTTTAACAAATTTAGATTCACATAAACAACATAAAATAGCATTTAAAGCTTTAGCATTACATTCACTTTCCTTCTTTTCTGCTCGAGTAATTACAGATGTCTATGGCTCTTCATATTCCTCCACCACTACTTTCCATATGTCAAATCCAAGGGCCATCAAATAAACCTTCATTCTCATGCTCCAAAAAGCATAATTCGTCCCATCAAACAAAGGTTCCTTATTTGTAGAAAATCCTTCCTGTGACCTAGCCATCATGATTTCCCAATCTACGTTCAAGCTGTAAAACTTTTCAAAAGGATCTTGCTCTGATACCAATTGTTAAACATGAGATATACTGAGAGGGGGGGGAGAATCAATATATCATATATCTTTTAAAACTTTCCCTTTATCAAATTCCACTTAATAAAACATTCAAGATATGCAATAAAACTCAAATAATAAACATCACACAAGATAGAGAGAGACACCAGATATAACGTGGAAACCTAATGTGGGAAAAACCATAGAGAACAATCTCAAGTATATGAATGAACACCAACACAAATAAAAGAGCACCAACCCCTTTGTTGAGCAAATACCCAGCAACTATTTGTGAGCACCAACCCATAGGAGCTTCAAACCCCTTTGTCGAGCACCAACCCAGCAAGTATTCATGAGCACCAACCCATTTGTTGAGCACCAACCCAACAACAATTCATGAGCACTAACCCACATGAGCACCAACCCCTTTCTATATACCACACAACTATCTCTCAATGTTGTTATCTCAACAAATGATAGTTCAATACAACATGTCTTCCCTTCTCTCTCACCTTTGCTCTTCTAAGCTAGATATAGCAAATACAAATAATATTCACCTCTCACTATTGCTCTTCTAAGCTAGATATTACAATATCAAATCAACCTCTATCTTCCATATTACAAATGGCTTCTCAAGCCTTTATTTATAGCTTTCTAAATGAACTTTGGCCTTCCCCCTTTGTGACCCTTTAATTCTCATGGAAAATGGCACCAAACTTGTATGACCCTTCATATTCTTGCCTTTGAAATGTCATGTGGTGACCCTTCATGACCAAAAACATCCTTCCCACTTTTGTACTTATCTTGGTGACTTTTCGTATTCCTCAAAGTGTCCCTTCATGAGAAATTGTGCTCTTCCTCTTTTGTCTTCACTTGGTGACTCTTGGAATTCCCCAAGATGACTCTTCATGGGAAAATGTGTCCTTGCAAGTATATTCCCTTTATCCATTTCTATAAAAAAATTGATTAGTCTCTTTGTCATTAACTTAAATCAAGAGATGAATTTTCACTTACAACTTGTCTATTGTGCAAATTCCTTTGATAAAATTATTGAGAAGGGAGTTCATATAGAAAAATACCTTATAGCTAAAGGACTTATGAAAATATTCAACAAATATCTATCTTGCCAAAAAAATTGTGTGACTTAAAAACACACAAAAATACACCATTTGTTTGGAACAAACAACACATAGAATATGCTACATACAACATCTACTGTCTATGCATTTTCATGGAATGATATGCATAAGCATTGACATAACCATGCCAACTCTAATCTAGCCTAGGGACCTAGACCTGATGCCCCAACTCAACATGGATATGCTCTTTGGAATGAAGGTTAGATGTAGTTCTCTATTATAATTTATAAAGAGTATCTTCCATGAGACATTGTATTGATAGGGGTTGGCAATCTACGACAACAAAAGAAGACCTAATATACTCGAACTAGATTATATATGCTCTATAATACCATAATCAAGACTAAACCATATGCTCAAAATAAACCCTAAGATTAATACAAATCACATCAAAACATGCATAAGAAAAGGATAGTAATATCTATCATCATTCCCTTGTCTTTACATGCTATTGCAGTGATATTCACAAAATGGGCTCATGGAAAAGGCCTTAGAGGAATTTAAGTAAGTTCAATTATGCATAACAACTTATGTGATGTCTTCTCATACAATAATCCTTTATTTGATTTCTATAGATAACCAGAACCACTATTGTTTCCTCACACAATAATGACATCTATATAGACTTATACAATTCCAAAATATGATAATAGACACTTTTTGTGACCATACTAATATACTTACTACTTTTAAACATTAACTATTAGTAATATATTAAATATAGGGCTCAATGGTCCATTTAATTATATAGAGCTTATGTTCTATTCACTTAATAGAGCCATGATCTATTTTGACAACAACTCATTATTGATTTCAATAATGAATATAATCCCATAGTACTTTCAATATGCAAAGTGTTTCTATATTGTTTTCCCTTCCCATAATATCCATTTATTATTTCTGACAACATTAATATTATCAAGTTGGCTTACTATTTTTAATAATAATAATACGGATAAGTCCTCGATTGCCTTCATAAATCAATAACCTAAAATATTCTAAAAGGTTTCCACATAAAACCATATACACATACCACTAAAATTTTCCTTAACAACATTATTACTCATAAGGATAATTCAAGAATAATGAAGTTTTATTCCGTGGGAATATTTATAAACTATTGTTTTCTACTAACAATTTATACTTTGTGTTTTTTTTTAAAATAAAAATAACAAATTACTTATTTTCAATGCAACTTTATTATTTTTCAATAACAACAAATACATTATATTGATTTACAATCTATAATAATCCTAATTATTATTAATCATTACTATTAATTCATAGTCAACATATAATAAATATTTAACAAACATGGGTCCAAGTCAAATTATTCATTTGTTCAGTTACTACATATCAATACATCAGTAGAGGTTTTCCAAATCAAAATTATCTTAGAAAGTGTAATCAACCTGAATGAGGATAATTAGATCCGTATGGTTATATTTATTACAATATATGTTATTAGTGTTTTACATCAGTTATGATGAATGTGGAGTAATATATTACCAATGCAAGTGTTGGTGTAATAGCCAAAATGGATTACACATTTAAACCATAACTCTAATTGGTAAAATCACCTATTAAAAGTGATAAGTCATTCCTTCCCCAAAATGGTGTTAGATATTACAATGTATTTAACTTTTAAATATGATGAAGTAAAATATTTATTAGCAGAGATTCCTAGAAAACCCATCAAAACATGTTGATATAGGGATAACAATGTGATAAATGACAAAAGAATACAACAAACTATTTTATGTTGAAATTATCAATTAATTAATTGAAATAGAAATAAATATGCAAAATAGGCAAACTTATTAGACACAAAACATTCAATATAATATACATGAAAAACACATTTAGAAAATTTAGCATCAATTCACATAGAAAAACCATTAAAGACATACAATGGAAACCATTTCTAAATTGTATATTAATCTCTATCACATTGGAAACACTTTACAATACAACTAAGTGCTACATATAGAGTTTTACAAAGCATTATTTCTTCACATTCCATCTTTTCGTTACATCCAAAGGAAAGACTTTTTGCATTAAATAGACTATTGTTATGCTTACAAGAGATGAATATATAAAAATAAAATTAAAAAATACAAATTTAGTGCAAGTCACACATGTGTTTACCAATTACACTATGACTTTGTAGCCCTGTTCTATTCCCAACACTTTCCCAAACTTAAATATTTATCTCATCCTGAGACAAAGTTGGAGAGGAAGTCCCTTGAGATTGAAGCTTTATATCTTTGATTGTGGTGAAGAACTATACCATAAACAAGAGTTGCAATTATCATTCATGATGTCATTTATCAATTTTCATACCTTGCGTACTACTTTGCCTCCCTTTCAGGTTTTCAAGTAAGTAGCATACTAGCCTACCACCATTATGGGTTTTTAATAAACCAACTTAATCAAGTGGCTGACCTTTATGGGTTTTCAACTAACCTAGACCCAGTTCTAATGCTTAAAGCCATCCTAATGAAGTTTAGAAAAAATTATGAAAGTTAAAAAATTGAAGTGTGCATAGTACCTATTGAGTAGGTAGTGGTATGCCTTGATTTGATTGCCAAGGGTTATTGAGATGTTGATTTTGTTTTAGGTTCATAAGAATAAATTGGAGGAGTTATGGTTACTGTTAGATTTTTGGCTAGGAACTTGTGGCATCCTTACCCTATTGGAGAATTTGTTAAAGCTATTTTGGACGAATAAATTAAGGCTCATCAACAAGTTGTGTGATTGAGCTATCTAGCTATGATAAATATTACTTGAACATTTTATAGCTAGTTAGAAATTCCTATACCATAGTGAGTAATGTGCATGGTGGGACATGGGTCACCATCAAAATTTTGATATTTTCATCTTCTATGATGGTGATAAATTCCCTAGAATTTGACACTTTAACCTAGATGTCTTGGGAGAGCTCATTTAATTTATCCACATGACTCTACACTTGAATACCATTAAATGTGTTGTGAAAAATCTCATTTTATAGGTCTTTAGCTTCTAGATGAGTTTATCACATGATTCAAACAACTGTTTGAGTGTGATATATATTGATGTAGAGGTGGTTGAATGATATCCCATCATAGCCTTGGCTTTGTCCACCCTATTAAATTCTACCTTGGCCTTAGATAATGAATTGGTGAGCTATTAATTCCAATTAAGCATGCATAGGAATTTTTTTTGGTTTGGACCACAATCATATCCAAGACTTTATTATTTTATTCCAAGATCTCACAAATTACCTCAATTTCTACTTTGACATTATTCCATTGACTTTGAAGAGATTGTAGCTTCTTCCTAGTAATCCAATCTTATATTAGCTATGACAAGAGGGATGGGAATTTTTTTTATTATAACATGACTTGGTCACCTAGTTTCTAGTGACCAATGCAGGGTAAGTGTTATTGAAGAGCTGACATACATTAGAGAAGTGAAGGTATAAGTTTGCATTATCCTCTTACAACTGAAATACTTCTTTCTCTAAGGATGAAGCCTTTTATGATATGGATCTCATGAAAAGAGATGTGCCTTAAATCTATTTAGTTAATAGAAGTTGAGAAACATCAAAATATGTTTCATGTGATATTGTTTTCAGAGCCATGGTGTAAGTTGCAGTTAGGACAAGTGCCTTCTTGATCAACACCATGGGAATATGAAAGGTTGTGTGCTAATTTGATGATGTAGGGACATATCATAGCTATTGGATATTTATTTGAGGACTAAGTTGAAAGGCCTCCTTCTATATACTTGCTTGATAAATGTGGGTAAAGGGTTATAGATCTTGGTTTTTTCCACCATTTTAGTGCTCTGAATCACTTGATTTGTTGAAACTTATTGCTTCACTATGTACTCTTATTTTATTTTGAATTTTACTTCCTCCTTATCCTTAACTTTGTCCTCAACGTTAGCCTTTGCCTTAGCTTATAGCTCAGCATTAGCTTTGGCATCTTCTTCAAACTTGACTTTGACTTCTTATTTAGTCTTAACTTTAGATTCTTATTTATCATTAGCTTTGATAGCATACTCTTTCACTTGCCTCTTAGATTTATCTTATTGAGTGTGCATCACTTCCCTAACCTTTTGTTCTTGTTTAGCCTTTACAAATGTCATTTCTTTGAATTTGTTTTTTTATGCTACTTACACTTCTTTCTTCATTTCTTATATATACTTCCTTGATATTATTGCTTCTTATTTATTTTTCACATCTACTTCTTCATCTCTTTTATTTATATCCTCAACTTCCTTTGATTTTTCAATGATCCTTCTCTTTAGCCTATTGCTTTTGTTACTCTTAGCCCTTAGGAACCTTGCACTTTGCCTCTTCTTTATTTTTCTTCTCCTCTTGATTGTGTGCCTTCTTCTTAGCCTCATTTTGTACCTTTACTTTTTCTTCTTGATCCTTAGCAGCTTATTTTTTTACTATGACATCTATTTACTCATCCTATTGCTTAGGTTGTGGTAAGCTAGTCTCTTTAGGGTCCTCCATAGGAGTTTGTAAATCAAGAACTATAATTAATTGTAAATTTTTAAAGAGGATGATTCCACAATAGTACCTCTTCATGTTACAACCTTCTTCCTAGAATATGAAGAAGGAATGAGAGTCTTCTTTAGCCTCTTCATAGTCTAGACTATTTTTTGTGTTTGATGTTGCAGCCCCTACACTTGCTACATTTTTCCCTCCTTCATTAGGTATGTAAAGGAAATTATCCAATCTTTGATTTTTGGAGATAGTCTAGGAACAACATGAGTAATTTTCCTATGTACTAGTGCTAGAGGTGGACTTTATTATTTTAAAAGGTGTGTCTCCTACTTAGTATAAATATTGTATTTGGATCCATTTGGAAAAGCTCTGATTGAAACTTTGGCATGCTGCTTCTTATCCAAGAGTATCTACTATCATGGATGGAAGAGGTTGAGTTATATCAACCTATAAATATTGTCTGACCTAGTTTTGTACTTGGAAAGTGTTCACTTCCTTATAAAATAAGAACTCATTTTCTTCTTATTTCTCATAAACATCATTATTGATGTCTAAGAACATGGACATCATTATATCCTCCTCCTCAACGCAATTATGTCATGTCACACTTGGTAACTATCTTTGGAACATGATTATTATCTAGCCATGACTTTGATTGACATGTCCTCTTTATGTTATTGTCATCTTATTTCCCTTATCAAGTTGTCATGCAGTCACTTCTATTTGTGGTTATGCTTATGTGGGCATAGGTTTTTGTACACTTAGAGGTATGAATTATATAGGTTATACTAACCTAGTATCTATGGATTTATTCAATAGAAATTTTTCCTGGGCATACAACATAGTAATGAAAAGGTCAATGGAGTTGTGGTTGATTTAGACAATTCATTAACTTTGATTTGAATACCATTATGTAACTTTTTAATCAATGTATGCTTCTTTAGGTACTATATAACATCCTTGTGTACTCTAAGACATGATATCTCCAACCACCATATGTTAAATCTCCCCAACTACTCTTAGTGTTGCCTTGTCTTTGTCTAAGTGATGTTGGCAAACATAGTTCATACCATAAATCTTCATCTAGATTCACAAGGTCCTTTGGTGACTTCCACTATGTAAAATAGAGTAGCAAGAACAAGAATTAATATTGAAATGACTATGAGGTGGTGAAAAGAACCTTATCAATGTTTGTAATAATTTATAAGACCAAGAACTCTCACCAATTAAAATCCTCATGAATTTGTATCATCTGATACATAATGTCAACAACACCTTTGGTTGTTTGCTTGGCACTTTTGGTGGTATGACATAAGTGTTTAGTGATGCACTCAAATATAATGTGCACCACATTATCTTCCCCTGAGTCGATAGGAATATCTCTACCTACCATTTTATATTTATCCTTTGCATCTAAGAGGATGTGTGGGGCCATAGTTTTATAAAGAATAAAATAATTTCCTCAAGATAGAAATATTATTTTTCTTGCAATGATTTTAGGGTTGATGAATATTCTAACATCCTTCAAGAGGTGAATAAAACCCTCATTATATCTATTAAGCAATGTAAACATTACCTCATCCAATTGATCTAAAGTAGGTAGCTTGATAAATTGTTATACATCAAAACCTTGCAGAGGATGTTGAAGGTTAGAGGTCCTCCTAGTGCTACTTATAGTTGACTTGGCATAGATAGATTAGCTTTTATAACATCAATGAAATCAAATAGATCTATATAATGGTATTTAGTTTTCCTGAGGGGTAAGATAATCCCCATTTATTCTTAATGTACATTTGTTATTAGGATTACAAATTATATGAGATCATGTTTGTAGTTATAGACATAATTGAACAAGTAATTCTACTATATAGGTGATAATATGAAATCTATGCACAATTGGCTGAATTAGATGCACATTATAGAGCTCCCTTGTTCACAGTAGTGTGTAATGTCCTTGTGTTATTTTAGACCATTTTTATATATCTTTTGGTGTCTAAATCCATCTAGAAAAATGATTTAAATGTGTTGAGTTGGTTACACATGATTTTTCCTAGGGAATTAATCTCAACTGGTCATTGGCAACATGATGGGTACCATTCTGTATCTAAAAACATTAATCCATCTGATAATAGGGAGTAATGTGATGCACTATATTTTCACGTATCCATTTCTATTTTGTGTAGAACTTATCATTATGACATATGACCTACGTTAGGAAAGATGTATTCTTTCAAGTTTACCATCATTAATGGTTTTGAAATATCATTGACCATTATTTATCTATACTTGGATTGTTAGCACCCCATTGATAGACTTAATGAATGATCCCTGCATACCCATTACATGTTAGCTCTCCTTTAGGATAATTTTTTCCAAAATCACACACTACAACTTTGAAATAACAACTATTATTCCAACACACTATGATATATAAATCACATTATACAAACACATAAACCTGAAAGAAAAATAGGAAAACAAAACAATAAAAAAATATAATAAACTACATAGTACTACTCAACACCCTCTCTCAAATTCTTTGATGAATGATAGATATTATTTATGGTAAGGATTAAGACTACAACCATTTACATATCCTGATAAAATGGTTCACTGAAGGTATTTTAGGATATTTTTTCACTTCTACACAATGTCATGAATGATAAAAGGTCCCTCTATCTAATGTGTAGCTTACCCAAAAATACTCTAAATGTGCTACCATATAGTAAGACTATTTATTTTAGATATAATTATTTATATCACAAGTATAATAATGAAATGATTTATAACTTAACTTGTTAACTTCCTACATCCATTATGCTCTTTGCCTATTTTTTCTATTTTGGTTAGATCCATTAACCACATTTGTAGAGAGTCTCGATCCCTGAGTCTAAATATCATATCAATGTGTAGAATATGAACTATATATTCCATGGGCATTATTACCTCAAGTCCATAGAGTAACTAAAATGGAATAAATCCTATCACACATTTGTATTTTATTCTGTGTGCCTAGAGAATTAGATGAATTCTATCCGTCTAATCATCAAATTTTACATTACGTATCTTTGTTAACATCTTTCCCAAGACTTTACTTGAAGTCTCAATTTGTTCATTTTCCTATGGGTGATACACAATACTTTTATGATGCAATATCATAAATTATTTTATGAGAGTTTTGATTGTATTATTCAAAACTCTACGTATTATTCAAAAGTCCATAGAGTAACTAAAATGGAATAAATCCTATCACACATTTGTATTTTATTATATGTGCCTAGAGAATCAGATGAATTTTATCCACCTAATCATCAAATTTTACATTACGTATCTTTGTTAACATCTTTCCCAAGACTTTACTTGAAGTCTCAATTTGTTCATTTTCCTATGGGTGATACACAATACTTTTATGATGCAATATCATAAACTATTTTATGAGAGTTTTGATTGTATTATTCAGTATGTTCCTCTAACACTAATAAATTTGATTAGACACCCAAACCTTGTAATGACATTTTAATACATAAAATTGATTGTATTCTTAGTAGTATAACTTGGTGTTACAATAAATTTAACCCAATATGTAAAGTAATATATCATAGTGATGATATACCTTTCATGATTGAACTTGCTCAATGGGATTATAGGCCCCACAAAATCAATACCCAACTATTCAAAAGGTTTATCTACAAGCATTGGGTTCAAAGGAATATCATACCTATGGTTAGGTTTTCCTATCTTTTGACAAACATCATAGAGTTTTATGACATGATGTGTATCTTGAAACATTCTAGGCCACCATAGACCACTTTGTAATATCTTCCTTGTAGTGGATTCACTTACGAAATTCCCTCATACGATTCCTTGATGTGACTCTTCAAGAATTTGAGGTCACTCATCATCTAAATACACTATACACAACACCTCATCTTTGCCCATCTTATAAAAAAATCCATTTATGATGGTATAGGGATTAAATTATGTTATTAGTCACTTTTTGTCTTGCTTCACATTGTGTGCTAAAAAGACTCTTTGTTTAATGAAATTGGCTATATCATCCATGATCTCAGTGATCGTGAAGATTATAAATAGATGTGTGTATGGTGTTTCATCTTGAAAAACTTTAGGTTCTTAGCCATTTCATATCCTACTCAAGTGGTCAAGTCCCACATTTTCTCATCCAGGCTTGACATTGATCTTGAACCAAAGTTCTTGAAATAACATTAACCACCTAGACATATTTTCACCTAATATAGGTTTGTTAACCAAGTACCAAAAGGATTGATTATTAGTAAGGAATTCAAAGGGTGTTATGACAAGATAATGCATGAAATTTTGTAGTGTGAACACCATTATGAGCACTTCTCATTATGTTATAATATAGTTTTTGTCTATATCTATTAAGTTTTCTACTTATGAAATGAATAGGATGGTCCAAACCACTTTATCCTGGGTACATTAACACAATGCCCATCATAATACCTGAAACATTTACATGAACATGAAATGACTTAGTCCAGTAAAAAAAAACATTATCGGAGTTATAACTAACCTTTGATTTAGCTCAAAAAATGTTGAATGGTACTCTTGAGTCTATTCAAACCTCATATCATTTCTCAACAATTTATCCAAGGCCATAGAGATAGATATGTAGCCTTTGATAAAATTTCTATAATACTGTGTATGACATAAAATTGATTGCACTTATGTAGAACTATTCATAGTTGGCATACATTCTATGAATACAATTTTGACTTAATCAATCAAAATTCCTTCACTATAAAATATATGACCCAATAAAACATTAAATGGTGTGATAAACAAGCAATTTTTTGAAATATAATGCAATTTATAAAGGTCTATAGTGTTCTAAAATAGTTTTAGTTTGGATAAATGATTTTTAAACATAGAAAATATAGCCCAATCATCTAGATCAACTTCTATAAAATCATGAATAAAGTCTTTGAAAGTAGACACCATAGCACTATAAAATATGATTGGATCATTCTTTAGATGAAATGGCATTACCTTATATGCAAAATACCCCTATTCAATTATGAATGTTATTTTGGATTGATCTTGATATACGATGGGAACTCAATGATAGCCACTAAATCCATCCATGAAAGAATATACTTCATGCCCTGTAACTAATTCCAGAACCTTATTAATAAAAGGCATCGTAAATAGGTTGTTGATGCAAGCATCATTCAATGCACAATAATCTCCACATACCCTAATCTCACTTAGTTTTTTAGGCTTAAAAACCATAAGACTAATCCAATCCACATTTTCCACTGGATAAATGATACCTACTTCTTGCATGTGATCTAACTTGATATTTAATTTTAATTTCATGTTAGAATTCAATGTATATGGGTGTTTCTTGATAGGTCATGTGCACTCTTTGAGTTTAGTGTGCTTCTCCATCAATGATGGATCTACCCCTTTTACCTCTACATATTTAATGAAAAAAACATCATGATAATCCCTCAATAGCTTCAACATTTCTAAAAATTCACTATAAGAATAATAATATCCCAAAGTTACAAGCTTTGGCACAACTTCTATCCCAATATTCTCAACAATTTTATTCATCGGCTCTTAGTATATCCTATTAGATTCACTTAGAATTGATTTTTTTAGAGTTATTTATCCTTTCTATTTTGGAATATTTAAATTTCATAGATTTTATTCCACAGTTTATTTTGTGATTTGACCTTTTGGTGGTTTGGATTCTTGTTCTAGTTTGAAGAATCCATTCAATTCCAAATCCTCAATGTTATCACTAGACTCTATTAACTCATATTGAATCATATTATAATGTTTTATACAAAACTATTCCTTCTTTTCAATAACCTTATAATTATGTATAGTTGCATTCACATTGTAAGTTACTTCAAAATCCTCAACTCTATTACTGGACTCTATCAACTCATCTTGAATCCTATTACAAGGTTGTATATGAAATTGTTTCTTCTTTTTAAAAATCTTATAATATTATATAGCTTTATTTAAATTTAATGCTACTTTTTGATGTGATGATGAGTCTATCACAGTACTTAGGTCTTCCACTCACCCGTTAAATAAAAACATTTATAATTTATGTAAAGTAATGTATTACAAGATTTTCATATTCAAAAACAAACATTTGAATAAACTATTATTGAAATTGCACCCAATGCTTAGATTCTCACATGTGCTTCTAATGCAAAGTAGTAGGAAGTGATGCCAATGTGTATTTGAAAACATGCACCCAATACTTAAGTTCCTAACCCTTTTTATAACATATGTCTACACACCTATGTACATGTAACTTTGAACATTGTCTTTCTTAAAAGAATGACCAATCTGCCTTAATAGTGATTGATATCTTAAAATATGCTCACATCAAATCACATGCCTCATCCCAAGATAACTAATTTTTCCTATGAACTACCCACTAGGTCGAAACAATTCCCTTTAAATCATAATTGATCACACATACCCTCTGGTCCATATTAGGTACGTGATGTTTTAATATAAAATGAATTAATTGATATCCTCAGTTGTGAATTATTGTGGTAGTTGTCATTTAATGGTGAACACCATTCATATAGGATGCACCTCATGATCTACTCAAACCCAATTCAACATATGTGTATCTGAATCACTAATTACCAAAGATGTCATTTCCCAATATAAAGTACCTTCTAAAGTAGGATCTATGTAATATGTAGCTATCATACCTATATTATACAAGAAATCTACCTCAGACCAGGTTTATAATCACACAAAAATTGACCTACATTCTTCAATTTAAAACTATTATGTAGGATAACAACTAGGGACTACTGTGATCACAACCATATGATCATCTCCCCTTGACTAGTTCACATGTGACAATGGTAATGTCATCAAATTTTCTACCACTGGACCCAAAGTGTCTAGATGAAAATTATGGACAACTAGATGAATTCTATTTATACACATAAGATCTCAAAGAATAAATAACATCTTAGGGACCTCTTGCACATGCTCAAACCACCATACACATCCTTGATTCTCTCTAACCAATCAAACTCTAGAGATCAACCAAGCCATCTTCAAGCAAACTAAGACAATCATATTACACACTTTATCATTGTAACTTAGGTTATCAAAGTAATTTATCCACTCAATATGACACCTCTATGACATCAATGACAAATTTCCAACAATCTCGCCCTTTGTCATTGATGTCAACAAACATCATATATAGAAATATATAGCTCACCTTCTCTCCCTTCAAGCACTCCCTCAACAAAACTTTCTCCCCCTTTGATATAATGACAAAGTGGGAATAAAATTATCTTGAGGACCTAAAAATACTATTAGATAGGAAAGGACCATCTTAGAAAGATGATACCAATTCCCCTTTATTTTGATCATACCACTTCTTGTCTTGACAAAAACCATCTTGCTTCTATGCCAACACTCGCTTCAACTAAGCATTGAAACCAAAGAAGACAAAACACATAAAAACACTAAAATCAGATGGAACTTACTAAGAGACATATGAGAGGGACTCCTAATATTTTTGATTAATTTCACCACTTGAGCATCTTCAGATCTCCACACACCATGAATAACCACCACATAGGCTTACACACCTTCTCTCTTAAGACACTTCCATCACCACCTAAAAAGCATCATGTCACTCATAAATCAGAAAAAATGTTCTACCACCAACTTGAGAACTCACCTAGAATACATTCATACTTTTATCTTTTATAGAAACTAAACAAAATCACTCTTCTTCTCACTAGGCCAGTCTAGTCCTCTTGTAGCCCTACTAGGAACTTGCATAGCTCACAAATTTTAAAAGACATATCTTAATGACTTGAAACTACATATCTAGAGCACTCTCATATACCCCCTTGAGCACACCAATTTTTAATAGAAATATCATCTTCTACAACATAGTTCCTTTACAAACCTAATATCTAATTAGGCCTCCAACATGACAAAAACTTGAATAAATTGAGAACCACAAACCTTCAAATCTATGTGAAGCTTTATTTGACCACCCATTTGGCCCACTCAAAAAATTAGGAAGCCTAAGACCTCAACTCATAAGGTAGACCATTTTTCTATTAGAGTCCAAAACCCTAAAATCTTAAAACAAATAGAGTCAACACAGTACCTTCGAGTCAATGTCTACCTCTAAAATGATTTGTACACCTAGAGATAATCAATACATACTTCTAGAATAATATTTGAGCTTTCACATCATTGGTAACCATGACTTCCTATAACC
Source organism: Torreya grandis (assembly GCA_037957365.1). NCBI lineage: Eukaryota > Viridiplantae > Streptophyta > Pinopsida > Cupressales > Taxaceae > Torreya > Torreya grandis. The sequence goes on from JARHVA010005390.1 coordinate 618,017, forward strand.
CATTTTAGGACCTTCAAATCACAAAAAAACTTAGAGCATGATAGAATAAGGTCAATAGACCTTTCCATATAAATTCCCCTTTGCCATTTGGGAACCTTCAATTTGACCCTACAGACTATTCCAACTAAAAAATACGATAACAAAACTTGCTTATCCACTTGAAAGGAGACTCTTAAGAAACATAGATAGAGACACCGTTATACCTCAATGCTCTAAAATAAATATAACTCCTCATCTTCCTCTTTGTCCTTACTTAGATGATACTTATAGTTCTTCTTCTTCTTCTTCTTCTTCTTCTTCTTCTTCTTTGACTTTAGAGAAACAACTTCTTAAACTAATACAACATTCTCCTTTTCTTCTATGATTGGATTATCAATACATGTATATAACATAGATTCATGGCATACCTTTTCATTTAAAAATTATTCCTTACAACTTGAATCCACACCACTAGGTACTTGTTCAATAACAACATGATGTTCACTTGGATCCATACATACCTCTGAACTGGCTTCAACCAATACCTTGGTCTTCTTCTTGAGCTTAGTCTCTTCATTCCCAAAATGAGCAAACAATGAGACCTATTGAGACTCTTCAACTTCAAAATCAATCTCTACCATAGTAAATAGATTACTTGGACATGTATTCTCATCACGACTCATACTTACCACTTTTGGTTTCCATGTACTAGCTTGTATTCTTTCTTGCACTCTAGGAGCCTAATAAAATTGATTCTATCTTATAGGCCTTTGCTTGTATAATATTACAATGTGACCTCTCTGTTCACAATTGAAGCACACAAAATGTTTTGCAAAAAACTCTTTCTAACTTTCTAGATTTGGATAATATCTTGCAATGTGTGTAAGTTCATAACAAATGTAACACTTAATATCTCTTGAAGGAAACTAATCTTGTCTTACCTTAAGTGGAAAACATTTTACAAAGTGTCCAACATCATAACAGTTGATACACTTAACCTTTCCTACACCTTTTGAATAATTACCCCCATTATAGTTTCAAGAAAATCCATTCTTAGCAAGTCTTCTACATTCTCTAGCTCTTTGCCCAAATTGATGACAAGTATAGCAGTAACCATTAAAATTTTCATACCTAATGGAATTTCATTGTCTAATCTGATTTGTCTTTATTCTACCAACACATTCATTCCTTATCTAATGATTTTTCTTCAAATGTTGATACACCTTGTTCACATTAGTCTTTATCTTGTCTTGATTTGTAGCATCTAGCTCTTCTTTGTACCCAAGACTAGTCTTATCACTTTCATGATTTTGATCATTTAGAATGATATCTAGATCACTTAAGCTCTTTTCAAATCTCACAAATGACATTACCTTACTAGATACCTTTAACTCAGATTTAAATGACTTATTTTCAATTACATACCCTACACATTCATATTCTTTGGATTTTAAGATTGTATACATGATTGTCAATTGACAACTGATATGTTTGAACATATCTTCATTCTTATTGGCATATTCATCAATTTTTGCCTCAAACATATTGAATTTATCTTCAAATTACTTGATTTTATATTTCATCTTCTTATTTATCTTCTTCTCAATTTCTAGTTCTTCATGAGCATTAGTCAATGCAGTCTCATAATCCACCTCATCTTCATCATCATCTAAATCACTCCAAGTAGACACCTTCTGATGTGAGCAACTTCCTTCCTCAACCATGAATAGAGTTTTATGTTGAATAGAACCATCATCTTCATGATCATATTTTGAGACACTATCTTCACTCTCTTCTGATGAGCTATAATCTACTTTGATGTATAGACTCTTCTTGTCCTTGAAGTATTTCTTCTTGTTATCAAACCTTATAAATCCTTTTATTCATTTATCAGACCTAAAAGATCTCTTTCCATCATCATGACCTTGATCATGCTCTTCAGCATTATCCTTCCTATACTTATGAGGGTACTTATTAGCAAAATGTCTTATCTCACCACAATTAAAGAATTTGAGGGGTAGCTTACATTTATACTTGCCTGAACCTGTTCTCAATTTCCTTGAGATCAAGGCAATTAGGTCATATTCATATATATCAAGAATGCCATCCTCCTTGAGTTTATTACCTTGGAACTTCTTCTTTATCTGCATTCAATCTTGAAATTTTCTTCCTTCTTTGGAGGTATATCATCATTCTTCCTCATCTCATAGGTAGTAATGGTGCCATGAAATTGATCCATATTTAACTATTAAGATCATGAATCTATTCTATAGTAGATACTTTTAGATCAAACTTGGGGGATAAAGATCTTAATACCTTTTGAAAAATAGTAATATCTTCGATATTCTCTCCAAGTTCTTTTATGATGTTCACAACCTCATAAATTCTATGTAGAAAGGATTCCATAATATCCTCTTCGTTCATATTGAGACATTCAAATTACCTTATGTGAGTCTATAACTTAGCAAGCTTAACCTTTGAATCTCCTTCAAAAATAGTATTCAATTTATCCCATATTTCTTTATTATGTATGCAATGAATTACTTGGGTGAACTTAGTTTGAGTAAGATCACAAGTGATGACATTCATTGCCTTAAAGTTGTTCTCAAACAAATTCTTGTCTATAATACTATATGGAGGAATAGTAGGAACAACATAACCATCTAGAACAAATTGTCATACATCAAAACCTAGGGACATAATGTATGTCCTCATCTTGGTACTCCAAAAAATGTAATTGGATCCATTTAACATCTGTGATTTCTTAGTAGAGAAACCACCTTGCACATTCTGACTAGCCATTGTAACTTAGATCACCTTCAAGCTATCAAGATTTTACCAAAGTACCTTGCTCTAATACCAATTGTTATATGTAAAATCCACTAAGAGGGGGTGAATCCGTGATGAAAAAAATCCAAAACAATTACCAAACCCTTGTAATTATTTTAGGCATTCAACACAATCATTCATGAAGCATACAGATTATTCATATTAGTGAACAATGAACATAATGCAAGATCACATACACAACACAAGGTTTATGTGAGAAACCCTCTTAGGGAATAAAACCCACACTCAAGCCTACAAATACATAGATTACTATCCTATAAGAATATCAAAAACAAGATAATGATCAATTCCTTCTAACATACAGCCTTGATCAAGTCCTTCTGATCACAAATCTTTTGTGAAACCTTGTTTCACAAGGAGCAACTACCCCTATGGAAGATTAGGTCCTTTAGACCCTCCTTGAGATGAACACTTCCACCTTAGAACTGATATCTTCAATACCTTATGATGGACCTCTTTATTATTTTACAAATACACAAACTCTCTATCTCAAACAAGCCTCTCACATAGGCAAGTCATAAACTCTTTCTTTCTTCACTCAAATTTTTCTCATATGCACACTTGAACCTCTTCACATATCAATAAACTATAAGAGAATTATCCTAACATTAGGGACATTACCTATAGGTCATAAACATAGTCAACCAACTCTTACATTCATTAAATTCACTAATAGGCACACTGCCTATCATTCCCTCACACACACAAACATCTCTCCTATCTCTGGCATACTAGACTAGAGCCCAACACATTTAGTTATAATATATATAGATAAAATGTGAATTAATCAAGATCATAATATTTATTTATCATCCAAAAAACATGCCTTCACACTTAAGGCATCTCATATCGGTCATACTTAAGCATTATCCCCTTTCACAATAGGCCTAAGTCACTTTTAGAGACACATTCATACTTTTAATACATATTTGTGAAAATTAAGAACACAAGTCCTCTCATAAACACATTGTTTCACTCTTTATGTACCCTAGAACATCCTCAAATGATCATAGTCATCTTAGCTCACATCTATGTATGCTCAAATAACTCAAATAGAGATCTTATACATAGGAGTGTCATTAACAAACATGTAATCAACTTATTAAGTAATGTTCATACATAATATATATTGATCAAACCTCTAAAATACTCATATAACTTCCCCATAGAGTCTAAAATAATCCACAAAAGACAATTCATCATGAAACATTAAAACAATAACTATAGGAGCTCAAAAATCCTTCTCGGGTCACTTGCAAAACATATATAGAAACATAATCAAATTTGGGGCTTAATAAATCTATATTCACACACTTCCATATCTTCAAATATATATATAGCTAGATGTGCCTTGGAGTTATCTGCCACTTTGATTTTTATTACAATAACAAATTTAACTTTTATAAAAAGTTATGGTCCAAAAACTAGACACTGGTCTTTCCTTCACAAATTCAAACATTCAAATGGCAATGGTCATAGTTAAACCTTAGAAATTTGTCTTGCAACTTATGTCATCTCAATATCAAATAAAATATGCTCCATCAATCTTTATAAATATTTAACACATAGGAACCAAGGCTCAATTGTTAAACCTCTATCACCTTTGACCACATCTCATGTATCCTTGAAACTTTGACTCAATGCTCTCCATCAATCTCTATGGATCAACTAGGAATTTATCGATCAATGCTCACCATCGATCAATTTATATGAACACCTGATCACTATTGGATCCTTAACCTATAATTTTTCTCTGTCATTAAACATCATGCATTTGTCCTCATCTCATTGGCTCTTGACATCTTGGAGCCATGTGCACCATTGATCTTGCTTGAGCTTTAACACTTTCAAAAATGACTAAATATGGGGATCCTGTCAATATGATTGAGTAGCCATTTTTTATCCTTAATAACTTCTTTAATTTTTTGATGCAGGATCTCAAATTTAGACTAGATGATCTCCTCACATAGGACAATCCAACCATGTGACACACTGATCCTATAACTTTCATGAATTTGAGATATAATGCCATTAAAGTGCCTTCTCAAAAAAGTTTGTCAAAGATCCAACCATGTCAAAACCAGCTTGAGAGACCAACTTTATACTTACATAATTTCTATTTTGCTTTAGTGGATGATCTCAAATTTAGCACAAATGAACTAGGATCAAAACTGAATAAGCCCATATTATTAGTTTATCTTTACACCTTCACAAATTCAAGATATAACACCATCAAAATGGTCACTCGGATTTTTATACCACATTGCAAAATTGGCTATGGGAAAACACAATCAAAATCCTTAGGAGCCTAACTTTGCACATGTACCTCTTTTGATGCGCTACATCGCGTAACATAAAAATTAATTCAAATAAACTAGGTCCAAAACTGAATAAACCCATAATATCACCTTCTCCTAAAATATCCACATGTGTAAGATGTTTTTTAAACAAACTATTTACTCAGCTCTATCTGACCATATTGCAAATTTGGCTATGGGAAAATAGTGAAATCTATTTTAGGAGCCTACTTTGCAATCTCATATATTTGACTACGCTTAGACACATGACTTATGATTTGGTTCATAGCAACTAGGGACTATTATGATGAAATCCATATAACCATCTCTCCTTGACTCGTTCACATGTTACAATGGTGACATCATCAAACTACCTTCTCAAATTTTCTACCACTGGACCCAAAGTGTCTAGATGAAAATTATGGATAACCAGATGAATTCCAATTATGCACACAAGCTCTCAAATTATAGATAAAATCTTAGGGACCTCATTCATATGATCTAACCACCATAGAAATCCCTTATCCTCTCTAACCGGTCAAACTCTGAACATCAACCAAGCCATCTTTAAGTACACTAGGACAAGCACATTACACACTTTGTCATTGTCACTTAGGTTATCAAATTAATTTATACACTCACCAAGACACCTCTATGACATCACCATGACATGACTGATAAATCTCCAGTAATTGTTGTAACTAGTATGTACACAAACTTTTTAGATAGATGCAATTGTACTTGACATTCTAACTAAAGATTAAAGAACTAGTATTTTATAGATCACAAAGAATTTTTTTGTTATCTGCATTGACCTTGAACTAAATATTATACTCATCAACATAACATGAATCTAATTCTCTAGGAATAACATATGGCCTATTCTCATACTTATTCAAGGCTAATTGTATCTCCAATTGATTTTACATCATATTGATAATCATTTGACCATCATAAGCCCACTTCTTACCAATCAAAGTATAATAATGAGTCTCACCTATTTTCATATCAATTACCTCAAAATATCGTCACAAGCTTAAGTCAATATCCTTAATTTCCATATCTTTAAGTCATCCAAATGGTTCTACTCTTTATTGATTTGTGAGTCTTAGATTAACCAGACTATAGCTCAGCCTTGGTCCACCAATATCCTCGCATGTAGATATTTTTATCATATTTAATGTACTCCCAAAGTAAAATACAATATTATGTACCTCTAACCTTACAAGTTCAATATCTATTCGAGAGTCAAAATCCCATGTTTTTTAGTTTTTACATACCATACAACCTTAACGATGTGTTGTTGTCCTCATTATACACACATAAGTAGATTATGTAGAATATTTGTAATATTTTGTGAAATATCTTCATTATGTAGAGTGATTAAGAGTCTCAATGGATCTATTAATGTAGTCACTACTCCTCCTTGTCATATTATGTGCATAATTTGCCCATACATTTGTGTATAAATAATGGTAGCATCACCTTTTGACATATTATGTTGTTGTGTGTTTTGTAGGACTTGTGCTTCTTGATACATTAAAATATTTTCTCTTACTAGATTATATAATTAGCATGTTGAACTTTATTGATTATTTGATCTGGTTGCATCTCAAATGGTGGCAATCCTTCTTTGTGCGTTGGTGCCTTGTGATTGCTTGCATGAATGCATTCTCACTAATTTATAAATTTATCATATTTACATTTCACACAAGATTTTATTTCCTCTACTTTTATAAAACTAGACAATCTTCAATATTCTATATTTTTGAAACTCTATGATATACATAATACATTTGATTTTGTGGATTAGTTAGGTAGTTTTGTGTAAAGTGATTATATTCACCACACATAACATTGGATCAGTTTACGAGCTTACTAGATATCAATATTTTGACCTCCATGGTATACACCATAATATCCTCCCTTGTATCCTCCTCTAGTTTGTTAAAAATCCCAACTTTATGATTATTTCCACTTAAATCCTTTTGAGTAATATTTCTACACATCATATCCACCATACTACCATGAGGTTGGCGATGGAGCCCAATTGTATTGTTGATGTTGAGGACTCATAATGTTCCATAATGACTAAAACTGATATTATGGAGATGATAATGTCCATATATCAAGACCTTTGGGTTGATATTGAGGCAATGAAGGCATCCAACTTGGACCACCTTGTATCGCACTAGTCATTTCCACCTTCAGGTCTAGAACTCCCTAATTTATAGTAGGTATCTATTACACTGTGATTACAAAAACATTCTTTGTGATATCTTCTTTTAATTCGTATAAAGCATAATAAATTTTATTTTCATGATTAGTCACCTTAAAAACATAAAAGTTTTGTAGTTTTTGAATATGCTACAGTAGTAAATGACACTTTGAGATTGCATGTCCTACTACTCTACATAGGTCACATAATTTAATTTTGACATTATCACAATCATTCCTATGATGTCTCTCCTTACCACACTCCATACACCATATACCTAGCTTTGGCTTATTACTATCATGAAGATCATCCATATTTTTGAGAAAATCATCTATTTTCATCTCAATTTTAGAGATAGATGGTGGAACATCACCACAATCCTCAATTTTTTCTACTTAGAGTGTAACTTCTTGAGAATCAACCTTAGGAAAAAACCATGACTGAACAATAGAAAATCTAATTCTTGATCACAACACTTATACAAACCAAAAAGCCTTATCTTTGTCTTCCATGATAAAATAGATCTTGCTCATTACATCTAAAAATTTGTGATCATATTTCCCATACCAAATTTTTGTTCCACTATTTAATATCCTTAATATCTTGAATGGTATGACTTGAACACTTCTTCATCTTTAATTATGTGATTAATTGATATTTAACTTGTTGAATACCCAGGGAATTAATATCTATTTTACAAATGAACTCTAGAGCTTAGCTTTTAAGGCACATATGCGTTCACACATCTTCAAAAGTGACTCCCTAAACTTGTCATTACATATCATAGTATAATAAATATTATTCATGGTCATTTGACCCATTGTATAGAGGTAAAGCAATAAATATTATTACATTGAATGTCATGCTTGGTGCACTTGTAACTGCTACTATGGGATTTTTCACACTTATTTTTATGGGTGTGTTGAAACTATTTTTAAAATTGAATCCAACCTCTTCTAACCTCTTCTTATATATTGATTTCTTAGTCTCTATGCTAAGTTTACCAAATTTATCTATAAATAATTCAAACTAATTTATATGTCCCTTCCTTCACACTTTGTTTTCTCTTCTCTGATGAAAAAATGGGCTTAGGGGATGCATACTCTCAAAATGAATGACCTATATCTTCAACTTATTTTATATGTGATCTTAAACCTATGACATTTCTGTAATTGTGCATAACTTCCTCTAGTTAATATTCCTTCCCTAGTCCAAATAACATCCTTCCTTGTAACTATGATCTACCCATATCTTCTAGCTACTCTACTACTAATCTACTTTCTTTTCTCTCCTTGATCTATTCCATATTCTCTCTATCCTAGTTTTTGTCTTATTAAATTTCTCACACCCTTCCATTCCTTGCTCTACGTAATCTCCACATTCTTCAATTTTTGTAACTTTCATAACCTCTCTCCAGACTCCCCTCTCTTCAACATCCTCTATTTTACTCCCACTCCTATTCATAGTTAGCTTTGGATTATCTGATTAATTCCATCTTCTTTGTTGTCATAACTCTCTTTTTAATTCCATAATTTTCTTCACTCTGAGTCTCTGCATTATCTTTTTTTTTAATTTAGGTATAAGTTCCCCTACTTAGCTCTACATCACTTACTTCTACAATCGCATGTATCCCCATAAAGCTCGAAGTGGCTACTCCATATTTCTATGAGTAGGCACTATGGATTTTTAACAACCAACATCTTTATCAAAGTAGGTATTCATTGATAGAAATTCCTTAGGCTCCTCTAAAAAATGAGTCTTGCATATCTTCAAAATCCAATTATATTTGTACAATAAATTTTGTGATGTAAATGTCGATGTTGGTCTTGGTCCAATGATCTACCAAAAGGTCTAGTCAATGTCTAGAGTTCATAGGCTGTCTAATGTTTCTTCTGTTCAAACTATAAATTATATCATCCTTAGCTAAAAATAGTAATACTCCAATCTGGATAACCACACAACTAATAAATTAGGCAAATCACACCAAAGTACATATATATACTCTTGAATAACTTCTTTCACCATCTTCCATATTCTTCTTGCTTCTTCTTCCACAAATTTGTAGATTATTTCATCTACCCATCGCTCTAAATCTCTTTACCCCAACAACCATCTCAATGTGTTTTAAATAGAAGGTCTATATTCACCACACCACTTTTAGCAAAGGTTCCTGAAAAACTCATCAGAGCATGATAATACAAGGATAATAACATGATATATGATTAAAAAAAAATACATCATATTATATGTTAGGTTAAAATTATCTATTAATTAAATAAATAAGAACTAGATATGTAAAAAACATAGGCTTATTAGATACAAAACATTTGATATAGTCTACATGACTAACAATTTTATAAAATAGAGCATCACTATGCATAAAACACCCATAATATACATATAAGGAAAATCATTTCATAATTGTATATTAATCTCTATCACATTGGAACTATTTTACAATAAAATTGAGAGATATATATAGATTTTTACAAAGCATTATCACTTCATTTTCCATTCTTTCACTACATCTAAAGGAAAGACTTCACATTCTATAAATTATTGTTATGCTTATAAAAGCCAAATATATACAAAAAGAAATACAAAAGATAAAATTATTGCAAGTCATACATGTGTCCACCAGTTATACTCTGCAATTTTGTATCCCTAATCTACTCCCAACAATATTGTAAACAATCATCATTTATATTGAAGTTTCAATAAAATTATAACTGAGATGGAAATTTAATGAACATATAACCATATTTATACCAAATATACTTAATTTACTTATGTAAAATTTTATATATATAACTAGTTTACTATTTAAAAATTATATTAACATTTGAAACATAATATAAAATAGATAATTTTCATCACAATAATTCAAAACAAAACGGCATAAGATAAATGGACTAATTTGCCTTAACCAACACATTCTCACCTTTACAAATCTTAAAGTACGTAGAGCCAACACTAAGCCCATAAATTTGATAAAATGGCTATTAAATTAAAAAATATTCAAAGCTTATAATTTTAATAAATTATTCACATTTAAAAGTTCATGCATCCGCATCCATCATTAAACTTGGAACTCCTAAATTTATTTTCAACGAAACAAAAACTTCCTATATACATTCCGAAGTTAAAAGGAGAGGAACGAAACTTAGAAATCGTTTGATCACGTTCTACTTTGGTTGGGAGCAGCAAAAATGTTTCTATTTGGGTTTTAACTTACCTTTGAAGTTCATTTAATTTGATGCAAATCTATTAAAAGGAAAACTAATTATATCGATTAAGCAAAGCGATTTTAATGATATTTTGTTTGAGACGGGGATTTAAAGAAGTGAGACTGGCTGGATAATAGTAGACCAGCCACGTTAGACTACAAACTCTAATTGCATATTCTCTGTGGCCTCTAAATTATGATTTCTTCAACAATTTACAGCCTACATTGTTAGAAATTCAATATTAATTGGAGATAATTTCTCCCACCTCCCTCTTTTTGTCATGCAAGCAGTTAAACTGACAGTTAAGCAATCAGTTAGTAAATTGACACTTGAGCATTCAGTTAGTTAACTGAAAGTTAGATATGACTTAGTTTAAGTACTTAACAATCAGTTAGTTAAGCAGTCAGAAGTTTAGTTAAGGATGAGTTAATCAATTAATTTATTTTTGGATTCAAATCTATTTAAGGACGCCTTGGACGCACATTGTAAGCAAGGAAATTTGAAGATCAATAAAATCTCTTTTCTTCAAGAATTTGCAGTAGTAATTGAGTTCTTTCTTGTTCATTTGTTTGAGTTCTTGTTTTGTATGCTCTCTTGGATTCTGACAAATTGATATCAGAGCCTAGTAAGGATTTGTGCAGCAGAAGCACAAGGAGAAGCGGAGATTGCAGAAGTGTGCAGTCAGTAGAAATGCTCAGCAGCCACAGTCAGAGAGTGAAAAAAGAGCCAACAGGGAGCGCAGTGACCGACATCGATAGTATAACTGACGTCGGCAATATTAGTGACTGACATCGGTAGTTTAACCGACATCGACAGTATTAGTGACCGACCATGGCAATTTAACTATCATCAGCGACTGTGTGTCAGAAACAATGACCAGAAAGCCATTCCAGTGTGAGAAATGGCAGTGAACAACAGTATTTCACAGCCTCAAATTTCCATTTTCAATGGTAAGAATTATGATTTTTGGGCAATTAAGATAAGAACTTTATTTTGCTCACAAGAAGTTTGGGATTTGGTAGAGAGTGGTTTTGTAGAATCGCATGACGAGGCAACGCATCTGGGATTAAATCAAGCACAAAAAGACCAGTTTAAGGAGAACAGAAAGAAAGATGCAAAAGTTTTATTTATAATCCAACAGGGATTGCATGAATCAATTTTTTTTAGAGTAGCAGTAGCAACAAGATCCAGAGAGGCATGGAAAATCTTGGAAACTAGCTATAGAGGTAATACAAAGGTAAAAATTGCTAAATTACAATATCTTAGACGAAGTTTTGAAAATTTGTAAATGAATGAATCAGAATCTATAGACCAGTTTATGGGTCAAGTTTTGAATATAGTGAATCAAATAAGATCTAATGGAGAAACAATGACAGATTAGAAGATCATAGAGAAAGTACTCAAATGTTTACCCAGTAAATTTGATGCTATAGTTGTAGCTATTGAAGAAACCAAGGATTTGAAACAATTATCTGTAGATGAATTAATGGGTTCTTTGCTAACACATGAATCCAAAATGAATAGGAATAACACTTCTCTTGAGAATGTTTTAAGTCATAGGTATCATTTGGTAGAGGAAGAGGAAGAGCCAAGTCAAACTTCAGAGGAAGAGGCAAAGGCCGATTTGGAAGGAATAATTCAGATGAAGGTGAACACAGTAATCAAAACTACAGTAGTAGAGGATGTGGCAACAACCACTTTCAGCAAGGTTCACAAAAATTTGATAAATCTAATGTTTAATGTTATTACTGCAAGAAATATGGTCATTATGCAAGTGACTGCAGAAGTAAACAAGGATATGTGTACAAACAGAATGCTAATTACACAAGTGAATCTAGCTCTAATCTAGGTGAATCTACTTCTAATTTTGGAAGCATGTTTCTTACTTGTAATGTTACTCAAGAAAAGGCTAGAGATATTGTGTTTTTAGACAGTGGATGCAGTAATCATATGACAGGAAATAAAGAATTTTTTGCTAGTCTTGATGATTCTGTAAGATCAGAAGTGAAATTAGGAAATGATATCACAATAGATGTCATGGGTAAAAGTGTCATAAATGTTTTGGCCAAGAATGGTGAATGAAATTTTATACCTGATGTTTATTTTGTACCAGGACTAAAACATAATCTTTTGAGTATTGGTATGTATATCAAATGGATGTAAAATCAGCTTTCTTGAATGGTTTTTTAGATGAAGAAGTATATGTGAAACAGCCCACAGGGTATGAAGTAAAAGGATATGAAAAAAAATTTTACAGATTGAAGAAGGCTCTTTATGGTCTCAAGCAAGCACCAAGAGCATGGTATAGCAGGATTGATTCATATATGTTAAACAATGGATTCAACAGAAGCGATAGTGAGCCTACTTTGTATACAAAAATTAACAAAGAAGGTTAGGTTTTGATTGTGTGTTTATATGTTGATGATTTGATTTTTACTAGAAATTTGTCTGTAGACACTTTTAAATCAGCAATGAAGAAAGAATTTGAAATGACAGATTTGGGATTAATGAAGTATTTTTTGGGAATAGAAGTTGTACAATCAGAGAAAAGAATTTTTATCTGTCAAACTAAATATGCAAAGGATGTGTTAAGGAGATTTAAGATGCTGAATTGTAAACCAGCACCTACACCAGTTGCTACATGGACTAAACTTAGCAAAGAAGATCAATGATCTAATGTTGATTCTACAACATTCAAAAGGCTAGTTGGTAGTTTGATGTATCTTACAGCTACTAGACCAGATATCAGTTATGGGGTTAGTTTAATCTCAAGATTTATGGAGTCACCAAAAGACTCACATTGGCAAGTTGGAAAAAGGATATTGAGATATGTGGTAGGATCTACAGAATATGGAATTTTATATTCTACAACTAATGATTTTAGTTTGATTGGTTTTACTGACAGTGATATTGTAGGTAGCGTTGATGATAGAAAGATTACTTCTTGATATGCCTTTCTTTTAGGCACAGGTGTGGTCACATGGGCATCCAAAAAGCAACCTATAGTGACACTTTCATCAGCTGAAGCAGAGTATGTTGCAGCGACATCAGCAGCATGTCAAGTAACTTGGATGAGAAGAATATTGAAAGATTTATTACAAGCACAGAAAGAGTCAACACCAATCCTCTGTGATAACAAATCAGCAATCACTTTATCAAAAAATCATGTGTTTCACAAGAAAAGCAAGCACATTGATACAAGATTTCACTTTATTAGAGAATTAGTGAACAATGGAGAAATCCATCTGGACTTTTGCAGATCTGAAGATCAATTAGCAGATATATTTACAAAGGCATTACCAAAAGAGACCTTTGATTATTTGAGACAAAATTTAGGCATTGTAAATGCTAAAATTGTAAGTGGTAGAAATTAAGGGAGAGTATTAGAAATTCAATATTAATTGGAAATAATTTCTCCCACCTCCCTCCTTTTGTCATGCAAGCAGTTAAACTGACAGTTAAGCAATCAGTTAGTAAACTGACAGTTGAGCATTCAGTTAGTTAACTGAAAGTTAGATATGAGTTAGTTTAAGTACTTAACAATCAGTTAGTTAAGCAGTTAGAAGTTTAGTTAATGATGAGTTAATCAATTAGTTTATTTTTGGATTCAAATCTATTTAAAGACGCCTTGGGCGCACATTGTAAGCAAGGAAATTTGAAGATCAATAAAATCTCTTTTCTTCAAGAATTTGCAGTAGCAATTGAGTTCTTTCTTGTTCATTTGTTTGAATTCTTGTTTTGTATGCTCTCTTGGATTCTGACATACATTACAGGAGAAACTTTCTACCAAAAAATGATTGAAGTTTAAGAAGAAAGCTCAAAGTAAAAGAGTCTCATTCTAATTTGCTTGGAGATTTCAATTTACAGTAAGTAGCAGTCCTGGCAATAGTTGTTTATGAATTGGTCTACCCGAGATAAAATTTAAAATAGATCAAAGGTAATTTGCTCAACTAATCAATCATCTGCTAATTTACTCAAAGGTTTTTTTTGAGTGGTTTGGTAGACATATAAACAGAATATAGGACCATGAAAACCACACGAATTGTATGAAAAATGACAACAATCCCCCTGCTACGCAGCCATGCTATCATCTATCTGATTTCTCACTGTGAAGTATTAGCGCTGGTTTGATGGATAGGTTGCTCATCCTTAGATTGCTCAACATCTCGATTGGGTCAAGGAGCACCTACGACTATATGTGTATTCATATACTTGAACATAAATTACTCTCCTTTATTTGGGAGGATTTGCAGTTACAGCGAAGGTCTGGTCAAGTCGCGCCCCTAGTCTCTTACAACAAACTACAGCTCAATTAATAATAAGACCCTGAGATAAATGCTGAGAGACCACCAAATTCATAGACAGCGAACATTTTCCACTCACACGTTAACAGATTAAAGAATCCATTCAGATCAAAAAACAAAGAAAGAAACTCAGATTGGAAGAATATATACCTGATTCTTCTTGCCACGGCAAAAGACTCATTTCCAAAACCACCAGTGTGTTGCGATCTCGTCTCTCCTTATTGGCTATCCAAGCATGGCCTAATTACGCCGGAAGCATTGTATATGGGAAAGTATGCAAAGATTCTTCTCACATACGCTCTGAAAATATAAAGTTTTTTCCACCCCATTTTAATAGGGGACAGACGGAAAAAAATTTATGTTTTCAGGACATATGTGAAACGAATATTTACATATTCATCTATATACAACTCCTCCAACGTAATTTACAGGCTGAGACATCGTAAGCTCGTCCATCTCCTGGATGGTGTCATGCAAAAAATGAATTCCTTCTCATTTAAAGTTTAGTAACTCTCCTTCCAATCCCCTGTGCAAATCAGTAGACTAGACAAAATAAAATAAAATATATTCTCATAAGCAAAACTTTAAACTGAAGTGGGATAAGTTTCTTGAGGCTCTTTTCAAGAATCTTGTCAATTCACATGTATGGTGCAACATTTGCTACAAATTTAAATGTCTTAATAGAGTCGTAGATTCGTAGGTCATGTTAACCGCATTTCAAAGTTGGGTTGCGTAGTCCGTCGCTTGTGGAATTAAAGGGAAAGTTGCATCTCCAAGTGGAACCATTTAAGTAAAAGGAATGGTAGTCGCCTCCCGTTTAGCTTGTATTTTATCGAATGAAGCACCACGGAAGCATACATAGAAGCTTTAATAAGGAAGAGTGACCAATTATTATAAGAATGGGTTAATAGCTCTGATGTTTGTTATGAAAGGATTTAATTATTGTTTATATAGTATTTATTTATTAAAAATGTAGAAATACTTTTTTAATAATTAATAGTGTATATTATTATTTTCTAATTATTATTAGAGTAAATTATCAATTGAGAATTTGTTATAAATAGAATAGGTATTAAATAATGGAGATATTGTGATTATAATTGATAATAATTATGGATCAAATCATAATTTTTTCATTATTTGATGTTAATTATTAGAGCAAGCAATTAAACATATATATATTTATTTAAAATATTATATATTTATTCATATTAATTAAATACCATTTTTCTCAATTAAATGTATTTTTGGTGCAGAAAAAATAGGCCAATCTTTCGAAGGCCATAACTTTTGACCCGTAGTTTTGTTTGAGTTCTTCCATGAGTCAAAACGACCATCTTGAAAATTTTAATATTGTGCTAAGTCATTCTATCTGCTTAGAGTTGATTTTGATATTTTTCGGAGGTTATACGTGATCATCTGAGGGTTTGAAATTAACATTTAGTATTTTTTCAAGAATTTTTTATTTTTAGAAATTATATATTTTTAGAACCAAATGTCAACGTTAGTTGAATTTCATCACATAGGATAATTATAGCTTTTAAGGTATTTAGGGACATTTTTAGATCCACATGCACTTGCATGCGAAACTTACTATAAATAACAACTGCTAAAAATAGACATTTTTTTTTAGATTTTATTTTTTTTGAATTTTACATATAAACTCTAATTTCTGAGTTTAGGATTATTTGAGCATGGATTGGGTCTATAATTATTTCAAATTATTTAATATGAATCAATACAAGTTATTATTATAAATCTTGGCCTATTGGTAATTTAATTGTCCTAGTAGTTTTTGGGTTTATTATCTGGTATCATAGCAAGTTTGAATCTTGAATGAGTGAAAAATGGTGAGAGGATGAGGAGGTATGGCATAGATGAACCAAACTATATAAGAGTTGTAGAGGCAAGTTTAATAATTAATAGAGGTTATCACCAATCAGGGAAGAAGAAAAGGTGGTGATAAAGATGATACAGATCGTGATGAAAAAGTTCAACAAGAAGAAGAACAATGAGAGCAACCACCATCAATGAAAGAGATGGTGGTTTAGGATTTAGAAGGAAGAAATGAAGGAATCAAGGTTGATGTCCCAGATTATGGATGCAGTTTAAAAATAGAAGAGTTTATAGATTAGATGAATAGTCTGGAGAAGTTCTTTGAGTGGAAGACTATGAGAGAAGACAAGAAAGTAAAGTTTGTATGATAAAATTGAAATGTCATACAATGATTTGGCGGGATCACCTATAGAAAGAGAGACAAAGAAAAAATAAAGATAAGATTAATTCATGGAAAAATATAGAGAAGCTGAGGGAGAAATTTTTCCTATGGATTATGCACAAACCATATACAAAATATTTCATAATTTGAGGAAAAAAGATCACATTATACAAGAGTATACATATAAATTTTATAAGTTTTTCATACAAGTGGAGCATGATTAAATAGAAGAGCAGATGGCTGCAAGGTATGTAAATAGTTTAAAATTTTCTATTCAAGATGAATTAAGCATATATAAAATACATTGCATGGAGGAGGCTTATCAATTAGCTTTGAAAGCTGAAGAAAAATAAAATAGACAAAATTTTAGAACAGCTCTTGGTCTAAGAAGAGGTGGACCCCCTCCCAATAAGGGATGTGGTGGGTTTAATACCACTAGAGGTGGGTCTAATACTAATAGAGGTCAATCATTACGTGGTACAGAAAGGTAAGATGATAATAGATAAGGGTTTCAATACCAACAAATAGAAAGAGGATTTTAGAGAGGATGAGGTTATGGTGGTGCTAGAAGATAGTTTTTGAATCAACGTAGATCTTATGTCTGTTATAGATGTGGAGAAGAAGGGCATCGAGTATATAAGTGTCTACACTATCAAAATTAAGAAAGGATGCAAGAATATCACCTAAGAGTAAATCTAATTGAAGCTGAAATAAAAGAGTAGAGTACTAAAGTTACACTAGCAGATGTTGGATAGAATCTCATGATGAGAAGAACCATGATCGCTCTAAGGAAGGAACAAGTGTAGAATAAATAAAGTGATGATGAATGGATGTGATCAAATATTTTTAAAACAAGATGTGCTTCGAATAGAAAGGTATGCAAAGTAATTATAGATGGTGATAGTTGTGAAAATATAGTTTTTTAAAGAAATGATAGAAAAATTAAATTTGCAATGTGAAAAACATCCTAATCTTTATTAGATTTCATGGTTTAAGAAAGGGAATGAAGTTACACTAGATAAAAGGTGCTTAATCAAGTTTTCTATATTAAAAAATTATAATGATGAATTATGGTGTGATGTTATTATAATGGATGCAAGTCGTGTGTTATTGAGAAGATCATGGTAATTTGATAGGAAAGTAATTCATGATGGAGTAAAAAACACATACCTTTTTTGGAAAGGTGGTACAAAGATAGTTTTGTTACCTCTTAAAGAGGAAGAGAAGATAGAAACCATGCTCTCTACTAAAGAATTTATCCAAGATATGAAGGTAGCACATTATTGTTATGCATTAGTAGAAAAGAATGAAGAAACATAAATGGTGCCAATACCAATAGAAGCAACAAGAGTATTAAAAGAATATGCAGATGTTATGTTTGATGAATTACTAGATGGTTTACCATCCAAGAGAGATATTCAACATCACATTGATTTGATTCTAGGATCAGCTCTATCCAATCAAGCAGCTTATAAGATGAGTCCAACAGAATATGAAGAATTAAATAAATAGGGTATTGAATTGCTAAAAAAGAAGGTGATAAAGGGAAATATCAGTCCATGTATAACACCAACAATGTTATCTCCAAATAAAGATGGAGGATGGATAATATGTGTGGATAGTAGAGTAATTAACAAAATTACAATAAAGTATAGGTTTCCTATACCTCGTTTAGATGATATGATAGATGTGCTTGCAAGAGTAAAATATTTTATCAAGATTGATCTAAGGAGTGGTTATTATCATATTCAAATTTGTGAAGGAGATAAGTGGAAAACTATATTCAAGACTAGGGATGGCTTATATGAGTGGATGGTGATGTCATTTGGATTATCTAATGCACTTAGCACATTTATGAGAGTGATGAATATAATGCTATGAGAATATATTGATAAGTTTATTGTTATTTAATTTGATGATATTTTGATATTTAGTAAGACTAAATAAGAACACTTACAACATTTGAGAATGGTAATAGATTTGTTAGGAAATGAGAAGCATGCAAATTTTAAGAAGTACAAGTTTATGTAGAATAGATTGGTATTTTTAGGATTTGTAGTTTTAGTAGATGGTGTGAAAATGGATGAAGAAAAGATAAAGAAAATTATTGAGTGGCTTATTCTAAAAAGCATTAAAGAGGTAAGAATTTTTCATGGTTCAACAACTTTTTACAAAAATATTATTAAAAATTTTAGTAGTATTGTGGCACCAATAACAGATTGCATGAGAGGGAAGGAATTTACATAGCTTAGAGTAGCTATAAAAGGTTTTGAAATCTTGAAGAAGAATATTACAGAAAGGCCAATTTTAGCATTACTGGATTTTAACAAAGTGTTTGAGGTTGATTGTGACTGTTTATAAGAATTGGTGTTGTGTCGAGTCAAGAAGGAAAGCCAATAGCATATTCCAATAAGAAATTGAATGAGATAAAAATAAAGTATTCTACTTATGATGTTGAAATTTATGAAATTATACAAGCATTAAGACATTGGAGGCATTATTTGGTGCCTAAGAAGTTTATACTATTTACAGATCATGAGGCTTTGAATTATGTGAATACACAAAAGAAGTTAAATAGTAGGCATGTAAAGTGGGTTTCTTTTTTGTAAGGGTATATTTTTATGTTGAAGCATAAATCAAAAAAATAAAATCAGGTAGTTGATGCATTGAGTAGAAAAGTAGCATTATTAACTACTATGGTGAGTGAAGTAGTTGAATTTGATGTTATAAAAAAATTATATGATATTGATCCATATTTTAGCAAGATAGTTGAATAGTACATGAATCCATTAACAGGTAGGACAGATGCTATTCATGATGAGTATCTTATACAAGGAGGTTATCTCTTCAAAGAGAAATAATTGTTCATTTCAGTTGGGTCTCTATGAGACAATATAATAAGAGAATTACATAGTGATGGTTTGGATGTACATTTTAGTAAGATAAAGATAATAGCTTTGGTGGAGGAAAAGCATTTTTGGCCAAAGATGAAAAGATATGTGACAAGGTATGTTTAAAAGTGTAGAATATGTCATGTGGCTAAAGGACATGCACAAAACACTATATTACACATGCCATTATTGGTTCTAAAAGGACCATGGATAGATTAGAGTATGGACTTTGTATTGGGATTGCCAAACACATAGAGAGATAATGATTCAATTTTTATTTTTGTAGATAGATTTTATAAAATAGTTCATTCCATTGCATGTAAGAAAACTAATGATATCACTAGAGTTGTAAAATTATTTTTTAAGGATATTGTGAGATTGCATGGTATTCCAAAAATTATTACTTTAGATAGGGACACAAAAAATTTAAGTCATTTTTAGAGGACTTTGTGGAAGAAGATGGGTACTAACCTACAATTTAGTAGTGCATATAACTCACAAATAGATGGACATATAGAATTTGTGAATAGGAACTTGAGAAATATGTTGAGATGCAAAGTGGGAGAGAAGCCCAAGCAATGAGAATTGACTATACCACAAGCTACATTTGCATATAATAGTTCAATGAATAGATCAACAAAAAAGTCACAATTTCAAATTGTTTATGGGAGGAATCCTATGGTTATTTTAGCTTTGGTATAGTTATTGAATTTAAATTGAATTAGTGATGATGCAAAAGTGTTTGCAGAACATATGCAACAGTTACAAGAAGTAAGAAAAAAGTTATAGGAAAGTAATGAGAGATATAAAGCATTAGTAGATGTTAAAAGAAGAATAAAGGTATTTGAAGAATGAGAGTTGGTAATGGTTTACTTGGAGAAATAAATATTTTGAAATGGTACATATAACAAATTTAAGTATAAGAAAATTAAACCATGCAGAATTATGAAGAAAATCAATGATAATGTTAATGAGGTGAGTTTACCATAGAATTTTGATATATCTCTAGTATTTAAATGTTTCAAATTTATATGAATTCCATGAAAAAGATAGAAAAGGTGACGAAGATGAAAAATTAAATTAGGAGTAACAGGTTTCAAAGAAGAAGAAAGAAAAAATAGTGCAAGTTTTGGATATGAAAATAGTGAAAACAAGGCAATGGAATTATAATAAGTATTTGGTGTAGTGAGAAGGATTGCAAAAAGAAGACAACACTTGGATTATAGAATGAAAATTGAAGAATATTGACACATAAAAATAATAGTAGTACAATCAATCCAACTCATAGGCGCTGAGTTATTTTCAACCAGATGAGAATGATGTAGAAAAAATAAGTCAATGTTTTGGAGGCCATAACTTTTGACCCGTAGCTCCGTTTGAGCTCTTCTACATGAAAAAATGATCATATATAAATTTTTTATGTTGTAATAATTTGATATATCCACTTAGAGTTGATTTCAATTTTTTTTTGATGCCATATGTGATCATTTGAGGGTTTAAAATTAATGTTTAGCGATTTTTTTAGAATTTTCTAATTTTAGAAATTGTATATTTTAAAAACCGGATGTCAACTTCAGTTGAATTTCATCCCATAGGCTGATTATAGTTTTTATGTTATTTAGAGATATTTTTATATCCATGTTCACTTGCATTCAAAACTTACTATAAATAACTATTGCTAATAATTGACATTTTTATAAAAAAAAAAATTTCAATTTTGCATGTAAACTCTAATTTTTTAGTTCAATCTTATTTAAGCATGGTTTGAGTTTGTAATTATTTCAATTCATTCAATACGAATCAATACAACTTATTATTTTTAATCATGGCCTATTGGTAATTTAATTGTCTTGTTAGTTTTTGGGTTCATTAACATCTACTTTCGATATATATAACTTTAAAAAATAAAACTAATAGATATATTATCAATACAAGCAATTGATATATTACCAAATATATCTACAAAGACACCTAGGTGCTTAGCTTGATAACAAAGCACACCATACGAAAGGAGCTTGAACAATTGGTAGTCACATAATTTGCCACAAATATCATCACATTGATAAGCATTTCCACAATACTAACATCACTTAAGTGAATGTGAGCACTCAAAGGTTGGAGTGTATTTATTCCAAGAAAGAAATAAAAGAATAGGTTGTGATGATAATTTTTTATGATGTGCTTGCGAAGAACACATAAGAGATCCTTAAGGTAACTTTCAAACTTAAAAATTAGTAAACTTTATGAATATTACTTTGTAAATTTATAATACTCATAAATTTTTACTCTTTTTTTTCTTTTCATTTTTTAATGTTTTTCAAATTTCTATTGATTTGTTTTTTGAAATTGGTGATGGTACCTTGGGTCAAAGTTATTTTTTAGGTGGTTGGCGATTAAAAACCAATCGATTGTCTCTAAGGACATGGACAATGCCAAGGAAACCCTCAAGGATTATTACAGAAGAAAGAAAATATAACATGGATTGATTGGAGATGTAATGAGCAACTTCACCAACCAATACATGTAATGGCATACTAGTTACACCCCCAAAAATCTTCCAGAGTCCTTTAAGGCTATGCATAAATTTATGGTGTGTGTCAACACACAAATATAGAGAATGATGCCCTACGAAAGTCTAGATGGGTTATAGGTTTAAAAAGGTGCAAAGGCAAGGATCTTTTATTCAACTCTATGTATTTGAAGGAGAATGACCTAACAACCAGGTTAAAAATACAATTTTTTTAATAATAGATTTATTTAATAAATGCAACTTAACTTTACCTACAAAGTTGAAAAAGTCTTATTTGTATATTTGCAGTGGGAAGAATATGGTGCTTGAACACCAAATCATCAAAGGCTAGCTATCTATGTTTTGTGTCCTCCTTATAGAACATATGGGTGTGAGCATAATTGAAAATCATTTGAGATCATTCACATCAATAAGAACAAAAGGTTTGACCTAAGGGTGCCTTAATGACCTTGTATTTGGGAAATACAATCTTCATCTTCATGTCAAAAGGTGGAGGGGAAAGAGTCTCAAGACACTATTGAATTTGATAACATCAATCCATATTTTGGTTGGATTTCCAAGGATGAGAGCCCATATTTATTGAGGAGGAGATCATTATTTTCAAAGGAAATTAGTAGAAGGGGAAGCGGTAATGGAAGCAACAATACAGGTGAGAGATTATGTACTTGATGATAGATTTATTCTTGATAAGGATGCTTTACCTTTGAGTTCAATGGAAATGAGAAAGGGAAGAATAAGTTGTAAAGTTTGAGGGATATACAATTTTCTATGATGATTTATGCGGATTGTGTTGTTGTTTTTGTTTTGTTTTTTTTTTGTGTTTGTTTTTTGTTTTTTTGTTTTTTTTTTTTTTTTTTAAAAAAAAAAATAGAAAATAGACTTATGTGTTCTCTAAATTCATTTTTTTTATGTCTTTAAAGTATTTTACGTGGTTTTTTAATTTGTATTATGAATTTATATATTTATTTTATTCATCAAGTTTTTTCAAATCTTAGTTCGGAAAAAAAAAGTTGGACTACCAAATTTTATAGAGTTAAGTTTTTTAATTTTACATTAAATTGGAAAATAACTATGCATATTATATACCATGGTGCTTGTCTCTGCAATACATGCCTTTATGTTTATTTAAATTTTACATAATTTATTTTCCATGGAATGAAATATATATATATATATATATATATATATATATATATATAAAGTGTTTTCCAAGTTTTTGTTGGTTACGAGTTATATTCTTACCCTTTGGCTTCATGAAGTTGTTATCGAGTTCTAATAATCTGATTTTGAATATATGTCATTAAGATGAATGCTCTATATTCCAGACTATGATATGTCACAATTTTTTTTTTTTTTTGGACATCTATAGAGAGCGCTATTACAAGCGAGCAGAATGATCTCTATTTTACAATGCACAAGTTAATGGATAAACTGTCCATAAAATAAAATGTCATAAGCATTAACAAACATCCCAATTTAAATAGGTGGAAAAAGGATTATTTCTCATTGGGAATGTATCATTTTGTAGTGTTATAATGGCATGTAGCCCTTTGGATTCCCTTTGAAAAGAGTATTTTATACTTCGGAGATTATTTGAGTGTTACCCACTTGAGATTATTTAAGTGTCCAGTGTCTTTATCTTTGTCTTAACATAGAGGCGACATCATTCTTTTGAAATTATGACTGGTTAGACCGGAAAAAGGTGTCAACTTTCTTTTGCTTCAGATTCATGTGTTTTTATACAATTAGTATATGGAAGATCACTCTATAGTGATCACAATGGCAACATTTTCGACAGGGCAGCCAATTAATAGAGGAACATCCTTTTCCATCATACTATGAAAGAAGATATCCCGTATAAGAAAACTATTATGGGACAATTGTAAAGTAAATGTTATAATATAATATATTATGTTATATAATATGTTATAGTATAATACATTATATTAAAATATAAAATAATATAAAATCTATTACACTATATAATATAATATATAAAAATGTAATATAATATATAATATATTTTACTATATAATAGTAATATATATTTTATTATGATATTTCAAATACATTCTTATAGAGTATGAAAGTACTAAAATATTTCAAGGTGAGTTGGATGATGATGGTGAGAAGCAATGGCAAGTTAGTAGTTATGGGTTTCATGTGAGGTATAACTATCCATTGACACTTGTTTGTTGTAAAAAACCACTCTTACATAAGCGTTCCATTTCCAAACCTTCATGTGAAATGTGTCATCTATATTTTGTGAAAGATTTACATGACTTACATCCATTAGAATGGGGTACATACCCTATAAGGTCTTAGGTTCTTTGATTGGATGTTTCCTATTGTGAAGGGTCAATGAGGACAATATTTTCAACTTTATTTTTATTTTTATGGTAACTAGTAATTGGTAATACCCCATGGAATTAGAATCAAGGATCAACAACCACACAAAAATTTTAAACATGTAACACATTATAATAAATTTACAAACAAGACATTTGGTTCCACGTGAAAAATACACTTTACATGGGAATCAAGATATCTATAATATTAATCAATGGTGAGAACTTTATATTTATTGTCATGGCAAGGTCGTCACTTTATAGGATCACTATGAGTATTGAATACCAAACATTATTAAGACATAATACACAATATGTTGAAGGATTTGAGGTGGTCACATGGTTTGCCATTTTCATCCACACATAGACATAGAATTCATGATTATAGATGGCAGAAACCAATGCATCTCGAAAGATATTTAAAAGGATAAGAAAACAATTTGGCAACAAGGGGTTAGTCATTAGCTCTTAGGAAGAGGGTAGTGATGAATCCATGGAAGATAAGAGGGTTGTGGAAAATGATGTGTTGATCTCCATGTTTCCACCCAAAAAGAGTGGAAAGGATTTTGAGAAACAACCATGAGGATTACATGATAATAGGGATTTAAAATACCATCATATGCATGGAGATGAGGAAGGGGTGGATGAGCGCTAGGTTGTTTCACCATAATGTATCCTAATAAATAATCCCTTCCAGCATTACTTGGACCTTTGGGCCAACTGTTAGTTATCCTTTCATGGAATTTTATTTCACATTTCCCCTTCTCCTCATCCAACATGTAATTCCCATTTATGGTTTTCTTTTCAAAAACCATCATTGATATTGCAAAAGACAACAAGATATCTTATAGGGCTCAAAACTGACATCATTTAATGAATTAATTTCAATTCAAGGGCTTTTCTTGTGCAAGGTGGGTGCAAAATAGAGATAATTGTTTGATTATAGATGGACATAATAAATTTGGAAGACTCTCAAAAGACCACAAACTATCTTATGTCCTCATAAGGTGTACCTCAACTAACATTCCCCAAATTAATCTAACTTTATTAATTACTAGTTAACATCTTTTCATGGTCCATTAATACATAACCAACAAAACATATATCCCCATGCAAATTATGATTTGAGTTGTATTGTACACAACTCAATTCTGACTCCAATGAATCAAGTAATATATCAATGATCAAAATCAATATACACATAAAAATTGACTATTTATGGTGTAGTGAATCTAATTAACATTATGTTAGTTATCAATGGATGCTTTAGAGGTAAAAACACCTATGCTATGTGTCCCTATATGATTATTTATTGATTTATAATTATTTTGGCTACACCAATATCTAACTTATCAAAAGGGATTCATTAACTTAAAAATATATACAAGAAACTTTACATCCATAATCGACTAAGCAAGAACAAAAATCAGAGCTAATCAAAAACACATACTAAAATTACAATCTTTAAAGTTTATTTGAATCTCTCTAAAAATCAACATTTAAAATATGGAAAAGAGTGCTTCTACCAATGCCTCTTTTTCTCTCTTCCAAACCTTTATGTGAATATAGCTTTTTGCAAATAACAAACTTGACATATTGGCAAATGTATAATGAGAATGAAAAAGACCTACGAGAAGCTAAATATTTTATAGTAAATAATCATTGTCTTTAATGCATTCATTAAATTTAATTTATATTAGTGTTTGAAATGAAATGATGAATGGATAGTTGTCATTAAAAAAATTAAGAAAGTAAAGTCAACCATAAAATTGTCTTCTTATGATTATCAAAGACAATGCTCACAATAACCAAAGAGGTAATGCACACAAAAAATGTGTGCAAGAAGTCAAAGAGCTCATTAATTCATAAAATAAAATAAATTATTGACAAGAACACATGCCTTACGTGAGGGGTGTTACAAGATCACCAAAGTTAAACCCAATCTAAAAAACCTAAGTTCTTTAAAAATAATAATAAGGTTGTTGGTGATGGGATAACTAATTCCAATCACATTCAATCCATTCAAAAATCCCTAGACAATACCATTCCTAGGGTTTAGCCCAAGCAAGAAATAAAAATAAGAACCTAAACTCCTATAGGAGAATCATTGGAAGTTGTCTTTCATAAGCTGGTTATAACAAACATGATCGTGTTTCCAAAAACTAAACCATTTGCCAAGAAAATTATGAATCCTACATGGTATAAAGAGCATTAATATTGTGAATTTGATAAAATAAAGGGTCATTAAACAAATACATGCATGAAGCTAAATAACTATGTCCAAGATTTGATCAATCATGGAGATATAGAAGTAGAAGGCTTTGCATCTACATTAAAAAATCAGAAATTAGGGATATACTAAAATCCTTTTCAAAAACATGACCAACCTCATTCACAAATGAATCAAGGTAGAAACTAAACTAATAATATTAATTCTAAAAAATCTCCCCATCCATATGATGCATTTGTTTCTCACATCAAATACATGGAAAACCATATCACCACCATTAAAGTTAAAGCCCTTGATTGTGTTGTTACAACTAGGTGAGCCAAAATCACTATCTAAAGGCATCCTCTTCCTACCCCTAAATTAAAATACAATCTTATTGAACAACTTGAGAAAACACCTACCTAGATTTATATTCTGAACCTTTTCAAAACATTTACCATTCATAATGAAATCTTATGTAAAACCCTCTAGGATTCAAGAGTCCCTACCAATATTGATCCATCATAATTCCAATCTTTCAATGGGTAATTTTCCTCAAATCACCAAATTAACTTTAGCCAAACTGAGATATCTCTTATTGGTCCATCTCATAAACTACCCTTGTACATTCAAGCCTACATCACCAAATGCAAAGTGAAAAGGGTACTTGTATACAATATATTTGGTTTAATTTTTTCTATTATGACCCTAAAAAAGTATCTTGGTTACTCTAAAACAAAATTAGATCTTAACACAATCATAATCAAGGCATATGACAACACAAAAGAGAGTCAACAGGGAACATACATCTTCCTATCATGGTTGGGCATATCACACAACAAATCTTACTTCATGTCATTGATCTTGATATTTATTATAACATCCTCCTCAACTAACCATGGATTCATGGCATGTAATCCATCCCACCCACCTTTCATCATTATATCAAATTCACACATTCAATAATGGAAGTAATTATCTCTAGTGATCCTCAACCCTTTCAGTATTGTATAATGTTGGAAGGCTGATACCATCAAAAAAATTAGTATCCTATCATTGAAAAATTCTTATGAAGTGGATAGGTCTACAACACAAGAACCATAAAAAATTTCTTCCTATATCCATCTAGATGACCTACCATCCGCATCCAACACTCCAACTTCAAAATCCCATTCAACGATAATTGATAAAGACTTAGGAGAATGTGAGAATCATGATGCCTTTCATGCCATAAAACTTCCCATTTATCCTAAAAACCATGTTATCCCTAAAATAAATAATAATAAGGAGCATGTATCCTACATGTTTAGTAAAAACACTTTTGTAAAAGTAGGCCTTCATGTAGAAGAAAAGATTAAAGGTTCTAACAATTATTGGTGATATAATGACAATTTATTATCTTATTTTCAAAGCAAAGATCATTCCATAGAAAACAAAATGTGTCAAATCATGTATTAAAAAGGAAAAGTGATGGGTTTCCATTAACATGGAATCATACAACCTATACCTTCTCAAGAAAATAAAGAATATAATAGCATCAGTTACAAACCTTAGGTGGTTATTCATATGAGTATATCAATGATACTTCTATGATTTTTAGGAATCCTCTTCTCAAATTGAAATATTCTACATCCATAGAATCTATTAATATGTTGCCTCTATAAACTTTTTCAATGGCATTGTTGTTCTTACCCTTGACTTATAATATCTTGAACTCATCGATTGGGACCAACAAGATCACACGCCACTAAAATTCTTCCAAAATGATGAGGCTATTGTAGAGTTCATGGGACTCAGAGATGACATTCCATTAGTATCTTATTAAAAAAAAATTAAAATTGAATTGGGTATATCAACATATTTCAAGGAGTAGGAAGATTTCCTTAGTCATAAAAAACCTAAAAATCTAAAAAACCAAAAAGTTAAAAAACAAAGTCCCCTAGTGAAAACCTATATGAGGCGCTTTCGAAAGAAGAAAACAAAAATAAATAAAATAAAGATGAGTCTATTATTGAAAGCATTTCTAAGGTGCCAATAGATGATGAACTCAGCCTTCCCCTACACTAGTAAAATTATAAGATAATTAAACACTACTTGTTGAATAAACCATTGATGTTAGCATCAAAACAAAATAAACTCCCAAAATCATTCAACTTGTAAAAAATTTTAATCCAAAAGAGAAGGAAATCCTTGTAATTACTATAATAAAATTTGTAGACATCTTTTCTTGGTCTTATGCTAATATGTCTAGGTTAGATCTATCTCTTATGGTGCATCATCTTGTTGTTCATAAAGATGATAAACTTATAAAATAAAACCTAATAAAAATGCATCCTAAGGTTCCTCCTTGTCAAGGAAGAACCATAAAATTTCTTGGATGTTGGGTTCATTCTACCAATTGACTATTTAGAATGGATATCTAACATTATTCTAGATAGTAAGAAACCAACATGGATCTAAGTGTGCATGCAATTTTATGAGACCAAAAAAGTGTGACCAAAATATGACTTCCATTTACCCAATATTGACATAATATTTCATTTAACAATAAGACATACAATGTTATCTATCAGGGATGGTTTCTTAGGTTATAATCAAATCAAAATTGCACTCAAGGATTAACATAAAAAATCATTCACCACACCATGTGGACCCTTTTATTATCAAGCCATGCCATTATCTTGAAAAATTCAGGTGCAACTTATTAGAGAGCCATGACTATCATCTTCGATGACATGCTTCATGATATTGTTGAAGACTATGTGGATGACATATTAGGTAAGTAAAAAATTAGAGTAGAACATCCTACTATTTTATGTTACATTGGTTCAAAAGTGAAACAAGTACACATGAAATCAAGTTCAAACAATAATCAAAATTTATGCACATAAGTATTAAAATCGAATCCCACAACAAAACAATCAACAAGTGAGATAAGTTGAAAAGCATGATGGATGAGTCAAGAAGACTATAAAATAGAAATACATAAATATGGATAGCTAAAAGTTTTGGTTTATTAAATTTTCCCTTTTTACCTATGTCGGTTGCTTTTATTCAATATCCCCTAACCATAAAAATACATGTCCATCCTAGCTCATTATCATGTCCCTGCAACCACCAAATACAACATTAACAACATCTGGATAATAAAAAATAAATATCAGATAATAAAATAATTTTGAACTAAACATAATATAAGCGATATATAATAAAATCCATCATAATGGTCTAAAATAGAAATGGATCAAATATATCAACAATAAACATGATATCAGAGTATAACATCTACATCATAACCCGTCATCTATCACAAATAGCTAAATGTCAACCAAAAATTATAAATCATGCTATATAATGTCCAAAACAACAATCTATAACGTATCATATAGTTGGGTTGTAACAGGGCTATGATATTGCATCTTTCCTTCATATAAATTATAAGTGTAAAATAATTATCTCATGTCTAATTTTTTTTATCTTGATTAATTATAATAAAGGTAAGGTTTGTATAAATTTTTATGTGGTTAAGTTTTTTTTACTAAGTTAATCTCTCAATGACCTATAGCCTCCTCAAATGACCACTCTGAAGAATATTTTCTTTAACCAATAATATGGCTATACTATTCCCAAGGCATTCTGAAGAATACAGACCTCTTGAGTCTTATGTTAATCATAATATATTGATTCCTCCTTTAAAGACAAATGGATTGAGGAATAGTTATATAGTAATCACTAAAATATTTCTTCTTATCTAGTCTATTCAAATATAGCTTATAGTTGTTTGGAAATTTTTTGTGAAAGTAAAGAATAGTCAATGATATAAGAATACAAACCCACTTGATTTAAGAATATCAAAATCACTTATTTTATAAATTTGATTAACAAAATTTAAAGCTTCTTATCATGTTTACAATTCAATACACAAGGACCCAAAAACAATAAGAAGTATTAATAACATAACAACAAGTTAAGAAGAGGTAAATCTACAATTAAAGGCTAGCATGTTTACAATTCAATACACAAGAGTCTAAAAAACAATAAGAAGGAATAATAACTTAACAAAAAGTTAAGAGGAAGTAAAGCTACAATTTAGGTTATCATGTTTACACTTCAATACATAAAAGCCCAAAAACAATAAGGAATAATAGTTTAACAATAAATTAAGAGGAGGTAAAGCTACAATTTAAGACTATCATATCTACAATTCAATACACAAGAGCACGAAAAACTATAAGAAGGAATAGTATCTTAAAAATATATTAAAAGGAGGTAAAGCTTAACATTAAGGCAATCATGTT
The DNA here is from genome assembly GCA_037957365.1 of Torreya grandis. Taxonomy (NCBI): domain Eukaryota; kingdom Viridiplantae; phylum Streptophyta; class Pinopsida; order Cupressales; family Taxaceae; genus Torreya; species Torreya grandis. The sequence goes on from JARHVA010005390.1 coordinate 649,386, forward strand.
TACAATTTAATACATAAAAACTCATAAATAATAAAAAAGTAGAATAAATTATTAAAAAAAATAATGAGACAGAATAATAACTTAACAACAACAAATTCTTATATAGGAATATCGTAGATTACATTTGTGCAAATAAAAAATTCCTATTGAAATCTCAACACACAAACTCTTCCAACATAAATATTTAATAATATTTCATATAAGAATTTATCTTACTATAAAAAATCAGAATTCAATGGGAATGAGTTTTAGGAAACAAAAGAATGTGTATTCCTTTTTAAATAAAGCTTGATTACAAATGTTATAAATATGCCAGGTAAAAAGAAGATTTATATGTTCATTCATAAGTTAATTCATAAAATACAAGCCCTGTTTCACATGTAGTTCTACAAAGATAAGGATCTGCTTATAATTAATTGCATCCAAAGAAAAGGTTTGAATTTTTTTTAAACAATAAATAAACAATTAAAATACGCTCATTAATTGGCTAACACTTTTTCAACAATCCTTTAATCCATACTACTATTGTTAGTAGATCTGCACTATAATCATTATATAAGTTTAATGCATTAACATTAGCTTGTGGATAATATTATTCACGCATTAACATATGAATAAATATAATATTATCATTAAAAAAATGCCTTTAATGCTATTCCTTTCACACAAGCCTGCATAATCATGACATATTCAAAATAAGGGAATTTACTTCAACAATTGTTATGCCATCACCGTTTCATAAGATATGGCTTATGAACATATGCATACAATATCATCGTTTCATAAGATATGGCTTATAAGCATATGCATACAATATCATCGTTTCATAAGATATGGCTTATAAGCATATGCATACAATATCTAAACTATGAATATTCTCTTTTCAAATAAGCCTTACACAAGAGGATTCACTCTCATAAATAGCTAATAGATGATAACTCATCAAATAAGGTTTAAGACTGCTCATTTCATTTTCTATTTTTTTATTTGGGTTTGTTACTTAATCATCTAACTTTACCTTCTCCTTTTTCCCCCTTTTGTCATTTCATCTCACTAATTTACAATACACATTATTCATGTGAATTTACCCCATTACATTCAAATTGAAGTGGGTTGAATGTAACATACAAACCTATTACACAGTGGTTTCAAGGTGCTTATTGAATGAAAAACTAATATGCTAACATCTTAGGATGCAACCCAAAAGGATCCTTATGTGGCCCACTTAAGGTGTGTCAAAAGGGAATTGAAGTGCATTACATTCACATAAAAATTATTATTAGTATTTTAAAGCTACAACATAATTAGGAAAATAAACAACTAATGCACATCGCATGAATTATTTATCTTTATTATTAAGGAATGATTAGGTTTTAAAATGTTGTATAAAAATTGCATTTAGATTCAATCTCAAGATATTAATTTACAATGAGGATGGAAAAAATATGCTTATAATCAAGTCATAACTTCATTCTGATAATAACTAGGGCATGATAAAATCATCCAAAGTGGTCATGGAATGGCCAAGGAAGAAAACTACTTGCTTGAAAAAAAGAAAGCTATTTGTGACTTTAATCTACCTCTCCTCCTAAGCATTATCTCTTTTCTTCTACTACACACCTCTGTTGTGCTTACTTCCTTCACCCACAAGAAGAATCTTGTGGAGAATAAAACTCCATAAGTGACATTCTCCTTCTTTATTATGTTCAACATGCTTGATAGATTGAAGACCATTATGCCACATATTAATTTGTAGGCCTAGGGGAATGGTCTCAAAAGTAGAGCATGTTCCAATTGTTGAACAATCTTATTCTTAAGATGTATTCCATTGATGGAACATATTGTTATGGATACATATATAGTGAACTAGAAGTTGAACATGAAGTATCTAATACTTGTCCATTAATTACATAATAATAATTTAAGGTAACCAATCACATCATGACATGTAATACTCAATCATTAGTACTCTAATATTCTAATATTAGTACCCTAAAGGTTAAGTTTTGGTCATAAATTTAAAAAGTGCATTGCTTGATCTATCATAATAATATAATTTATATCATAAAATGTATAGTGAATTAGACCTTTAAATTTTAGTTACAAATAATTAAAATGACTTAATAAAATGAACAATTTTTTCAATTCTAATATAATACCGCAATAAATCTCTATATTTACAAAGTTAAAGTACATGATTTTTGAGACCTTTCCCCTAAATTACCACGCTTTAATTGATTATCTTGTAAAACGCACTTTTGCAATTTTTAAAAGGCATAATTAAATTTATTAAAACCAACATTCCTTTCCTAGTCCCCAAATGAATTTAGTAGAAATATTTTATCCCCTTTCTGCAACACTACTAAATCCACTAGCGCCGCTAACTTCCATCCGCCCCAAGCCCCTCTCCCGCTCCCCCTTTTGCAAATGCCACTCACATTCCCCAAAGTCACATTGTTGCACTTTATTTAAAATAATATAAATAGCACTTAATCCCCATTTCAAAAAACGCACAATAGACCTGCCATCATAGTAGTTGTTATAATGTTTCTTGTGGGAAACAAAATTACTACTATCAATTGCCTTGTAGGTCCAATGTTTTTCATCCTTTCCTCGAACCTTTTATGTCTTTTACCAGTCACAAATTGATTTGCTTTGAAGTGATGGTTCATAGAGTCAAATCTACTTGATTCAAGTTGCTTTGAGGCTTACATATTATAATTTGAGTTGTTAATATATTATAATTTATATTTTAATATATTATATGTTACTCTATTATGTTATATTTTATTTTTATATATTTTATGTTAATATATTATTATTTTATTTTCGTGTAATTATAATTTAAATTTTAATATTATATTAAAATATTTTTGTATATCTTTTAATATATTATATCATATATTTAAATATATTATATATATTTGTTAATATATATAATATATTAAAATATATTATATTATATATTATATTGTAATATATATTTTAGTATATATTATTATTATATTTTAATATATTATATTGCATTATAATATTTCTTTAATATATTATATTATATATTTTAATATGTTATATATTATGTTATGTATTAAAATATATTATATATTAAAATATATATTATGTTATATAATTATTTGGATTAAAATAACTCCACTTTTGAAGTAGTGTGGAACCCAGTGTGGACACATCAAGGAGTCTGGTCTCTCTTTATTTTAAAAAATATATTAAAATATAAAGTTTATTAAGAAAACAAAAAAGACAATGAATAAAGCAACAACCACATCTGACTAGTATAGAAATCAATCGATTTTAACTTGACCGAAAAACAACCTGGACTTGTGAAAAAAGAGGGCCAGTGCTCCCATCAAAAAGGTTACAAACCCAATGCCCTAGGAGAACCAACCAAGAAAACAGCCACCCAAGTGCCATCATAAAGAAAAAGACGTTTAGGGTCCCCAGAAGACACAAATCCAACAGAACCTACGAAGGAACCATGTAAATAAAAAGATCACTAGAATCCCCAACAGAGCCCAATCTGATTTTGACTCATCAGAAACTAATAATCACAATAAACTAAGAGGTTTTACATATCAGCCCAAAAACCATTAACGAGCACCAAAAAACTCGAGTCCCTTAAAAAAAAATCCAAACAATAACCAGGTTAATCGAAGAGACCCAAGTCTTCCAAAAACTGAATCCAATGGTCACATTATAAAAAGCACCCCCTGATTGGTGCCCAAAAAAGGAAGTCAAATATAAAATTCAAAATCCAAAACCTTGAACTTTTTGATGCATCGTGAGCTCCTTCCTCAACAACCAAGAACAAAAATTCCTGGGCACGAAGGGAGGCCCAAGTCTCCCAAACAAGAAGACTAGAGGACCCAGCAAGAGTGAAAAATAGGAATTCGTTAAAATCAATGAGAGAGCCTTGCTTCTGAAACTTCCATTCCTCAAGACAATTCCTACTAACTTCCTCCCATAAAGGACTAGTACCAAAGCCGGACAGTTAGCCAAGAGCAAAAATCATCACTCCCTGATCCGTAGCCCCCAGAAAGCAGCAACACTGCCAGAAGCAATAGTAAGGTTGAGACACCCAACTCCTTGTCGAAAAAAGATATTTAACCCCGAACACAACCACATTCCTGAGGTCAACGAGGGATGGAAAGACTTTAATCAGACTCTTGGCACGATCATGATCTATCCAAGAGAGGCAACACCAAGCCTCTCTTTCCTCAAGCCTAAACCAAACACAAGAGAATCCAGAAGGCAAAACCCAGCCAATCGTAGAAGAGATCTTACCACGAGTTCCATGTAGCCTCAAACTTTTAGATGTAAAGCTAACTCGGTCACCTTTATGGGCCCGCTTGCCAAGGGCAAAAACCAAGCCCAAATAACATTCCCATCCAAAGCTCATCGCCAGATGTCCAGGACTAGCGACAGAGCATGTAGCAAGAAGCTGAACAAGATACTTAAACTGGGCAAAGGTTGTTGCCAGATATCCAACAAGTCAGAGCCCTGAACCATACATATCAGTCTCGCACAAAGCACAAAACCACCAAAGGCTATGCTCAGGTCAGCTTGACAAGCTCCATCCAGACCAGGCGATGATACCGCCAAAACCCAGCACAAGATAGGACCAGCAAACAGATACCACATTTCTAGTCTTTAAATATTTTCCTATTGACTTGTCAAAGTCATGATATGAAGGATGCGAGCCAAACAAAAACTCCAAACCCCTGCTCTTCATGCAGGAAATCAGGGGCCAAAGCCTTCCTGAAAGAAGGTACCTTCATCTATCAAATGGGATTCCAAGCGAGTGCATTTTCCATTCAAACTGGTCATTTCTTAACCAAGTGTAAGGGAGCTTCAACAGTTCATCAAACGTGTACCTCTTATCCTTTTGCCAAATCGTCAATCAATCAACTATCAACACTACCAAAGGCATTTTTTGGGAAAGCATAACCTTCCCCAAATCATTTTTATGAGGAACCGAAGCTGGGATAGAAGAATATTTTCCAGATTTGCCCAGATCTGAACTGTAAATCCGCAAAATATCTTCATCCTCATCGACATCACCATCCTCCTCATCCCCTGCTTCTAGTTTCAAAAATCCTCCTCCACTCCCGTTCCCGCTCATTGCTTTCCTCTGTTTTATGTGTGAGTAAATTCATATGTTTTGATAGTTATGTTATATAATTGTTAACGCAATGTAATTAATCTTTTTCAGTTTAAGACAATTTTTTTATAAATTAATCCACTTGTAAAGTGTTAGAGCTTCCTCATTGTGTTTTTTTAAGCAACATCAAGACCTTTTTAAGTGCAGGTTGCGTGTCTTCTTGGAAGTACCATCACAGATGCCCTAACTTGGTCATATGGTTGGAACATTAGTGCTAGCAATGAATGCAACCAATAACTATTTTTCATTAATATTTCACTTATGTTAAGTGTGCCCTCAACTTGTTGATGAGTTAAAGGAATGTTTGGGAATAGAATTGAAGCTTAGAGGGGGGGGAAAACCAATTTTAGAAGCTAGGAAGTGGAACATAACAAATGGAAGGGGCCATATAGGATTAGTTTATAAGGCATGTATTCTCTTTCAAAAAAACACCATTTCATAGATAATAAAGTTCTCTTTGATGATATTTAAATCCCTGAGTAACATGAAGATCTTGTAAGGAATTATAGTGACTTCAAGGTAGGCAGGGATATGATAATTACATTGCATGGTCAACAAATTATAAAATTCACTAATGTTGATGAAATGTAAAAGGTAAGGAGGCTTCCTCACAAATATACCCTCCTAAGAAGATGAAAATACAAATTCAGACAACTTACTTTCTACCATCTGTGAGGATAACCTTTTTTTTCATTTTTTCTTTTGGTATTTGATCATGTCAATCTAATCCAAGCAACCAACTGTGAAGGATTCAAAATGTAAATTATTGGCATCACATATCTCAACATACCATCGATAACAAGTAATTGTACTTATCCACACAAGGAATCATTCTCCCTACTTTTATTTAATTTTGGGTTTGGTGTATGCACATAATTTCATGTGCTCAAGGACCCTCTAGACTTACACATGGTCCATCAACTTGAAGACAATTGTATTATAGTTAATGGTATCCTCTACAAGCTTGGAACCTCCAACTATTTTCCCACAATAGTATTATAATTTTCCTTTTAATGATGCATTAGTTCTAATATTAATATAAATAATATGGTCATGCAATAGACAAAATTGATGTTATTTGGTCTTCATAGTGTTAGTAAGTCATTAACCAAGTTACGAGTCAAGGGATGTGGAATTGGGTGTTGTAAATGCCAACCTTATTATCAATAGAAGGTATCTCTTCCCACTCCTCCACATTCAAATGAATTCATCTAAATAGTAATAAAAAAGGTTTAGCTATCACATGTCCCAAGGAAGTGCACAACACCTTAACCCTTTCCCAAAATAAAACTCTCATGATTTTGATTTGAAAGTTATCATTGTCTGCCAACTATCTGAATTGGCATATTTTCACTAAAGGTGAAAATTATGATGGAAGAAACATATATTTAATTTTTGTGATTTTTTTGGGTAAGTGTTTTATTTTCATTTTGGAGTATATTCCTATTTTTGGAGTATATTCCCATTTTAAGTGTTTGATGTAGGCACCCCCTACTGCTTGAGTAGTAAACCTACCAACTCTCCATGTCACCTAAGACTGATCACCAATCAACCAACCTTTCTATCAATTAGTGACTCCTCTACTATGGCATTCAAATTGTAACATGAGCAATGCCTCTTATGCACCCATATGGAATGCACTTTATGTAAGCTTTGGTACTCACTTCAACTACAATGAAAACAACAAGATAAACTCCATAATCTCATTATATTGCCCTCACATTAGTGTCATTGCATTTTTTATTTGATCCACACATCAGATGTGGAGTCTTTCTATACTCAAATAGAAAATAGTCAATAAAAAATGCCACCACTCTTCAAGCTACAAAACCCTTTGTAATGGGTGCAAGGTATGTAAATCCAACAACTATCCTGAAGTTGAGGCATGTGTATGATATGAAACCTATGATATATTATATCACATGAAATACCTAGTCATTTTCCCTCATCATCACCACCCAACTCACTTTGAAATATTTCACCACTTATAAGTTCTATATGGCCTTGATGTAATTTCTCTAGGTGTCAATATATTGGAAACATAAATGAACATAAGTTAAAATATAGACTCTAGAACCTCAATAGCTTGTCTCCATATCATTGGCATTGTAGTGCTGATTTGAGTTGCACATCAAACATGGAGCTTTTTCATAATCAAATCAGCGCTATATTACCCTCGTCGACCCTTCACGATAACAAATGTCCAATAAATTAACTCACTACCTTGTAAGCTGGGTACCCCTTTATGATGGATGCAAGTCGTGTAAATTCATCAACTACCTTAAATATATATAATATTCTAAATGCTTAAACATCATCACAAATCCCAATGAACATAAATGCAATCTATCATGAAATATGGATGACACATTTCATACAAAGTATTGGAATTGAAATGATGATTATTATTGGCATAAGTCATGCCTAAGTATAATATGAAAATGATTTTTCATTAGCCACATCACACCACATTTGATCACCTTGATAAATAGCTGAGAAAAATAATCAAATTAATTGTTATAGTGTTTCTTGTATAAAACAATATTACTATGAACACTTATATAATACCATTGATTTCTTCTCTTTTACAATCTCTACTATTATTATTATGGTAAGATTGAATAAAGGTGTTTGAAAAGTATAAATATACATTTAGCAAGAGGGCCCCTAAAAATTATTTATCTCGAGGGTATGAGTTTTGGATCCCCACATTCTCAAAATATTGTTGTGTGATACAAAACATGTTTTATTAGTCCCCACTTGGCCATAGATTAATATAAATCACTTAGCAATTACCTTTTTTATTTTCTTTTTCAGCCAATCAAATAATTAGAAATAATTTTATGTTGACAATTATAAAGTTTTGATTAAAGTTTAGGATAATTATTTTGAAATATTCTTGGATGTTATTTGAGATATTCCTCTAACTTTAATTCAGTTGTAAGGTGGCATATAAACATAATGTACAAAGTATTAACACATTTATTAGAACGTATTTTTATAACAACTTTTTCATATTATTATAATGCACAATTTTAAAAAAATTAATCAAAAGACATGTTAATAACATGTGTATAGATAATGTCATATTAATATGTACTAATTAATAAATGTATAGACAATTTTTTTAGAAAAAAAAAAAAGTAACTAAATGAAAATCAAGTTTTGATTATTTATAATTATTTAAGAGCAAAAAATAGGTATATAGCAATCAGGGTTTGCTTACTTATATTTTTTAAGATAATCAAAAAGTTGGAAATGCATATAATGGCAGCAATTATAAAGTTTTATCTAAATTTTTCTATATTAATAAAATAATATTGAGATATTCTTCTAATTTTATTATAAAAATGTAATTTTTTTTTCTAAACTTTTAAACATAAATAATAGAATGATCTTGAGGTGTTATTACAATATATTTCAATAAATTTATTATAAATTTAAATGAACTTTATTTAAAAATTAAAAATAAAGTTAAAATTGATTATCCCTTATGAAGTATGAAAAATGACAACTAATAATGATTCATGCATTCGTGTTGTATATCTACTTATGGATTGATGGCCCTCTATTTTGGACTATATTTATTGATACTCTAAGGTACCCCCAGAGTCCTGAGTCCATAGGATGCTTCCATGTGGTAGGATTTTGAGACATAGGGCTCTCAGAAGTATTTGAAAGCTTTCAACCTGATCAATTCTCCCCATGGTCCCTAGTCCACAGGATGCTACCACGTGGCATCATTTTAGGACATTAGATTCTTGGGAAAATTTTGGGATATGTCAATGTCCTCTAACTCCTAGGTTTGTAGAACTATGCCACATGGCATGATCTTGCGGCCACAAGATCTTTTCTTCTTTGATCTGGGCATCAAAGTTAATTAAACCGCACCATACCGACATGTGTAGTAATCTCATGAAATGTAGTTGTCAAAATACTTAGGCACTCTTATTTTATATGTCAAAGGACTTGGGCATTGAGATCTTTCCAAGTATCATGCTTCTACTAAATATGTTAGGTGCTTTATATTACTTGCAATATGTAGGTACGCCCAAAGTCTTGAGTGCCAAAGATGACACTAGGTGGCATCATCTCAATCCCTTGGGCTCTTTTGGGTCTTTAGAAGCTTTCGACATTATGGGTTCTCTCCATGACACTAAGTCCTTAGGATGATACCACATGGTAGCATCTTGGGACAATGGGTCTCAAGAGACTTTTGGGATATGTTGATGTCCTTTGGGTCACATGTTGTTAAGATCATTTTACTTGGCATGATATCAAGGCCCTTGTGGTCATAAGACAACAACATATTTGAAAATTCTATCGAGACTCAACATCCTAAGATGTTGCCACATGGTAGCATCCTAGAGACTCAAGGCTATAATGAGAATACATCATGTTCAAATATTTTGAATTAACCCAAAGTCATGTTATGTGGCATGATCTCAAGGCTCTGGGGTTTAGAAGATGGTTTGGTCTATGCATTATAACTTGATAAAATCCTTCCACATCGACACATGTAAAAATATCATAAAAGAGGGTTGTCAAAACACCTAGATACTTTTCTATGGAATGGAAAAGGACTCACACACTAAGATGTTTCCAAATGTCACATTTGTCCTGAATATACCAATCACACAAAGAAAAAGGTTGAGTTGAATGAAAAAGGGAAAATGCAATTTGGTGTTTGAGACACTCATCACATTTATACTAGGAGATCTGGTGATGTCATTGGATCCACATGTATAACCCTTGTTTATTGAGCTATGATGTTCAGTTCATGATATGATGTAATGTGGCATTATCCTAGCTTCTTTACTTGTCTATAATAAAACATGATCATGACACATGACACAATCATGTGGCCTATGGGTCATTATTATGGTCTAAGATTCCCTCCATATCCCAAGATCTTGAGATCATGCCACATGCCATGATCTCAGGCCTTTGCAGAAATCATGCTCTATTCCCTTTGGTCACTAAGGATCAACATAATCCTTCAATATAAAACTCAAACATTAGAAAGGTAGTCAGTGGGAAAAATTGAGATTGCTAAATGTGAAATTATCATATGCTTTCATGATGGTGACATTTATCACCATATCAAGAAGTCAGGGAAAATGAAAAAATTCATATACTTAGTCATTTTTTGGATTGGTCAGTTATGGGTTCAACATGATGGATACATGCATCTTCATCATGTGAACTTGAGGAAGCCTTTTACTTGATAAGATTTTGGTAAATAAAAACAAGTCAATAATGAGTGGAAAAAATCCAAGGTAAGTGTAATAAAAAAGATACCACAGGGAAATCAAGAAAGGGTTCATTTAGTTTGAAGTACAAAGAATTATTTGAAAAAGAATAAAAAAGATCTATCAATTGAATTTTGGGATCAACATAGATTTTTTTAGTCTAGCACAAATGGCATGTTTAGATTGCCATGAAAAAAAAAGGTGTTTAAAGTGATGTTCAATTTAGACCAAGGTTTCCACAGACAAATTGGCATAGAAGACCCTAGCATTAGCATCAAATCGACGAAGCATAACATATATATGGAGGTAATCTAAGAATCTTTAAATACAAATAAAAATCACCCAAAGACAAAATGCCAAAGTGAGTCCAAGTACACTCAAAATATAAGTATATCTAGGAGATACTATTATTTTCTGACATGCTAACACTTTGAATTCAATGAAACACAATGTTAATTTTGTATTTTCAAGTTTAAATTATTAAAGCAATCATACATTATAAAATTACACACAATCCAAGCACAAACAATTTTCAATACAACACTAGAGAATAAACATTACTTAATCCTTATAAAAATATGCAACACTATATTATGTTTATGTCATAGACTATAGAAACACTATATCCCTAAGTCTCATCATTAATTCTTTTCTCTATTTACTATTATTAATTTTTTCATATTATTTACTATCACAATGAGATCACATTGTAAAAATACTTGCAAACTCTTTTCTCTATTTATTATTATTATTATTATTATTATTAGTATTATTATTATTATTATTATTATTATTATTATTATTATTATTATTATTATTATTATTATTATTATTATTATTATTATTATTATTATTATTATTATTATTATTATTTGCATATTACTTATTATAGAAGTGAGTTGCATTACAAATTTACATGTAAAAAAAGGTCCTTACAATCTTTAGTGTTCTCATGCAAATTATAACCAAGTTTTCTACGTAGTGATTGCCCTTTGAAGGCCTTAAATGTTGATTATATATCTATTTTTATCCTTATAAGGGTAAATTATATCCATACATATTTCATTTATATCCACTTATAAGGGACAATATTTCTACATTAGGGTCACTTCAATTTATCTTTGACGTGCCTACACTCACTTCTTGTATTGCCTACATATTGAATTTCTCAATTACATAAGTAGAATCAGGGGTGTTGTATTTTACTCAAAAACCATGACAATAAATTTTTCCAAGATGAACAATGGATAGGGAGTCCTCATTTATCCTGGGAGTTTAGAGTATATGATGATATGATCTTAATCAATCATTATCCACACTCAAATAATATTCTTAATTTGAATGTTTTAAAATGTACTTGCATGGTCACAAATAAATTCCACCCCAGATCATAGGGGTCTTGGCCACATCACAAACTAAATACCCAATATAGTGGCCTCTGACCAAAACATAACATTAGTCATGGCACAACACATATATAATCCACATAATAATATTATATTGTCTCATAGTAACTATGTGGCCAAAATTCCATGGAAAGGATTTATAAATATTTACAGATTTAAAGTCATTGCAAAAATAAGAGGTAATCACCATACTATAATTATACAATAGAGTAGTTGTAATCACATTGTAACATTTTAACATGTCCATGTAGTCACATGGATTTGAAAAGGGTTACCCATCTATATGCAAGAATATTTCACATCATATAGTATATGATTGTCTAGAGTGGTATGCACATTGCATCCAAGTGCTGGAGTTAATTTGCATGACTTACTTCTAGATGTAATCCTAATATAAGACTGAACACATAATGAAACACATTTGAGGATTTAAATTTTTTCACAGATTTTACAACTAAAAATGTCATCTCATTCAAGGCAAACACATTAATGGATCCACTACACACATGGGGTAACTAAATTGTCATTAATTAAAGTATTTATATGTATTCAAAGAAAAATCTAGTGACACTACATAGTTGTTATAATTATATGTTGTCACATGAAAAATTGGAAATGGTCAATGGTGAATGTAGATCTTAAATAAAATAAGACATTGTTTAATTTGCAACTCATCTACACTAATAAAAAATTAAGACATTCTCCAAGTCCACTCCTTGAATGTGAGGATGCATGTTCATAACACATTTCATGATCACAGATTGATTGTATACCTAAAACTATAATTCTATTTTATTATTTAAAATCAAATCAAATAAATATAAGTTCAAGTGCTCAATGAAATTACTCTTCACATATTTCAAATAAATCAAGTCATGGTCTAAAATTACATAGGTTTGTGACTTCATAGAGTAAAATTATTTTAAATATTTATGAAGTGTCAAATATATTAATGTAATCACCTAAAAGTGGTAATTGGATGCTAAGAGTGTCGCTTGAGTTAACCTATCCCTAGGCTAGACATAGACCTACCCTTGAGCATTAGGCTTACTTTTCTAGTCATTCAGTAGACCATAATCACCTAAAACCAATCATAACATAGTCTCAGAACTGTCATCTTAGACCCCAATACAAACTGTTTAACATTCTGTAAAGAAGACATTAGCACCATATTTGAGACACTACAACCACATGGTGCTAGTGTCCCCAACTAGGTGCTAATGTCCTTAGCCCTAGCTCTTCCCAATGAATAGTTTTCAAATTTGTGTGACTCTTAAGGTTTTATTAAGCTCATTTTATTATCCGCACAAGCAACAAAACCCTATAAATACAAGTCTAATCCACCTGTATTTAGTAGATGGAAACTAGATGCAAAAGTTATTGAAACCAAATATAAAGTTATGTAAAATCAAGGTATTCAATCCATATTGTGCCCTAATTTTTATATAATACCATATAAAACAAACCTAATCCCAAATTTCAAACATTTCAAAGCTCAAGAACATTCAAGGCTCCAAGGCCACTCTCATTCTATCATTCACTTGCACATACATCAAGCACTAGGTGGGAGAACTACATCAGACTTGATCCCTCTTTAGAGTATCAATATGTAGGTAACTCTATACATAGCATGGTGTTTATGATGTATAGTCTATCCTAATAATACACCCAATTATTTATCATGCCATAATTTTAAGGAGATTATGATTTGCAAATCAAATCAAGTTTTCTAGGTACAACACAGAGCTTTAGGTTTTGATCACATAGGAATAAGACATATAGACACAAGCATAAGTACTCCTAAAAAAAATAACAATCCTACAAAGGGGGAATTAATGTCACATTGAGGACACTACACATACATGGCACTACTATCCAAATTGGGCACTAGTTTCCATTTAGTAGACAAATATCAGAATCATGTTGATGACACAAACTACTACCTAGATCTCAACTTTTAGAACCTAGATCATCCACAATAGTTAGTTTTCAAATAATTTACTATTTATGCCTATTTATTGCTATTACGAGAAAGTTAAAAAAATCCAAAGGGTACCTGCACCAACTTGGGGACAAAAAAAAGGGCCTACCCATGGACATGATTTTTTTGAAATTTTAGAAATGTGAACTTCTGTAGATAATTAGAGATAGCTACACTCAAAACTTGAAGATGGTATAAAAACATGAATTGTATAATTTTGTGTCTAGTTTCCAATTTTTTTTAAAGAAAATGTGAATTGTACCATTCTGTGTGGCCCACTATTTTTTGAGCATCATTAAATATTGTTAGAAACCCTTTGATAAATATTTAGATAATATCTTCTAGTGTGTTACGAACTTTTTTATATATAATTTTTATTAATTTTATAATTAAGTATATCTTGAAAACTGATATAAAAATGGATAGCTGTCTATGTGGCCCACCCTAACTACCTCAAAAAAAGATTGAGTTTTTCTTAATGTGTGTATAATTAGGCCTAGTTTGTTACCATATAATTTGTTTTGCATTTGGATCAATGAAAAAAATTAGATAAACATGAATAGGCATGTATGGGTGAGGCATGTAGTGGCCTAAAAAAGGTGTTGTTAGAAATAAATATAATTGAAACCCTTAAAATAGCTCAAAATTTTTAAAAATAATACATTAATAAAGAGGACAATGTGTACGTCATAACAGTAATAATTTTTGAAATTGTGATGTTGAAATCCATAGCATATTTCATGATTGAAGTTGAAAGTTATTGTATTTTCCTAAAAATCTCTGTCTCGACTGTAGATGCATAGTCCCAAGCCTTTGGCTCATAAATCCAAACCATTTTCAAGCCTATAGGCTCAATTTTAAATTCAAATTTAAATAACGCATATGTTTTATATAATGTGTACTCATTATATAACATAATAAAGAATGCATATGCATTATATAATGCATACACGTTGCTTTGACATAAAACAAAACAAATAAATTTCATGTTTTTTATTTGGGAAAGGTCCCATTAGTCATTCATCCTTATATAATAAATGTCAAATTTTGTGTTTCTTATAGGGGAAAGGTCCCATTAGCTTTGGATAGTGAATTAAGGTACCATAACATCACATTAGACTTCAAAAATTTTACCTATTTCAATACATCAACTTAACTACTTATAACTAAGGCTTCAAGGTCTAACACATTATACATTTGACAATATAACTTATTTTATCACGAGAGGTCATAAAATGCATTTTTTAAACCTATGATCAAAATTTAACCTTTAGAGTACCAATCGATGTGCATAAGAGTATCAATAATTGATTGTTACTTATCAAGATGTGATTGGTTACTTTTAATTTTATAGAATAAATATTGAACAAGTACTAGATATTCCATGTTCACCTTATGGTGCACTTTAATATTTATATACACCAATATGTTTTGTCAATAGAACACATGTTAATAAAAGCCTTGTTTGACAATTGAAACATGCACAACTATTGGGATCTTTGACCTAGTAGGGAAAGGTTATACCTTACCACCTTACCTGCCTAAAATCCTACATGCCCTTAAATTTTGTGTTTCTTATTGATATTATTCTACTTGCCTAAAATCCTATCTTACCCTTTTGTTGTTTCTTTGATATCTTTGACCAGACCCATTTATTTATAAATTTTAAACTAATTTGTTTAAGTGGTAAACCCATTGAATTGGACTATGTAGCATAGATAATCTTCTGTAAGTAGAAATAAAAATTGAGCCCTTGGTGTAATAGTGCATCTCTTGGATATCTATATTAAGAATGCTATCTAATCATGCCTAATACCTATGAATCATGCCTTGGATTGTCCCAAAAACATTTCTAAAATGTGTTGAATAAAATCCCTTATGTTTCCTCCAAGGTCACTTTGTGCATCTAATTCAATAGGTGCATTTTGAGGTCCCAATTGAAAGTCTAACAAGAGTCTTCTATTGTTATAATTATTCAAGTTTGATTCCCCTAATGTATTCAGATACATTATTCAAATTTTACCTAAAATTAAAATCTCTTGTGAAAATATGGTTAATCCACCATTCCGTGCACCTCCTTCATCTACCCCTCCATCACACATGGGACAACTATCAACCACTCCATCCATTCCCACATCATCTAAAGAGTGTGTCTTTGACATGGGACTAGTCCTAGCCACACCATGGATGAAATAATTTCAAGCTCAAAAATAAGTTAAACAACACTTGATGCTTATCAATACTATAACGTTATATACCTTACTATGTAATTGGGATGGTAAGATATGAAAGTAGGATGATGGACCTACAATGTATGTACATGTTTTTATTAAATATTTTGGTCAAGTAGGGTATGCATTTTTTTGTATAAGATGTGGTTTTGAGCTCAATAAACCTGGAATGGTCACATGTATCCATTAGTGATGAATGTAGAGCTTAGAAAATATCTAAATGCACTAGGGAATTTGTTCAAAACCATTAAAGGATGGCATAGACTTGGAATTGACCAAGTATGACATATGTATAAGTTACCCCAGCTCAAACTCTATTGAACTTATTCAAGATACCTTAAACTTGTGACAATGTCCCCTAAATTTGAGACCTACTTCCCCTCAAGGATGATGCTGAGCAAAGAGACCCAATAATTATTCATGTGGATGATGAACTGCTCACCTCATATAGATGGTTGATTAGAATTGAATACTAGTGTGCACCTTCTCACTGAAGGTTTCAAGATTATATATATATATATATATATATATATATATATATATATATATATTTCTAATCATCTTATTCATATTTCATATTAATGAGCTTAAACCTTATGATGTGGACCATAAGAAAGTAGTACATGTCTCGTAATTCTTGCTTCGGCTTGGGATTTGAGGTTGAGGCTCATCTATTGTTGAATTATGTTCTTTCCTATGTTTAGGACTTAATATGAATTTAAGTTTTAGGATCTAGAGGTAATTCAAGTCATATGGATATAAATAATTTGAATGCATACATGTAGAAAGTTGATAATGTTGGGTGTTTTCTCAATTTGTATGGGAACTTAAAGGGCTCTACATGATAATTTTTGTACAATAATGGCAAGTTGGAGGCTCACATCAAGTGAAATATTTCCTAGACATGAGTTGATTGGATCGATGCCAATCTTTAAACATTAAATTGGATTCTATGTATGTATGATAAATTTGTGAATAGGCCTTAGTTGGCTTGGTTGGATCGGTGATGGAACATGTCTAAGTATCAAAGATGTGCATATATAATAACTCTAAAATTTCTCCAGGTGTACTATACCTACACGTGTGCAAATAGTTGATTGGATTGGGCACCCTGAGGCTCTGACAAATATGATGCTTCTAGGACAAGTGAAAGTTAGATCTCTAACACACATATATGTGTGTACAAGATACACACATACACGTATCTAATTGGATCAGGCCACATAGGGATATAATAGAGTTCTTTAATGCTTCTAGGACTTGACACCTATAATAGTGTTGACACTTCTGAGCATGTATGAGGTACACATGGTGATATGTAATTACATTTGGCCTCACAAGGCATTGTTAATTTTGAAACTTCCAGGATTTGATGCATCTCTGATAGATTTTAAAAAATTAGGTGTATGAGGTACACATAGGGAACAACAAGGTTCAATTATAGGGGAAATTCAATTGAAAATGCATGGAAGGCCAATTTGAACCCTTCTTGACATAACTATAAGATCATGATATATGATTTGGGATAAAATTAAGTATGATTCTATCTATCATGAATTAAACCAATTAGTCGATTGGTTCAATTAGGGACATGATTTGGGAAAAATTGAGGCCCTAAACTAAATTTATGGCCCAATTAATTGTATAATCTAGATGTAACATGTATGACTTAATTGACCCAAATTTAATTAAAAATGCAAATATGAACTCAAATGTGGCTAATTTCAACCCATTATACCTAAATAGGAGTCTACAATGTGATTGAAAGGGTTAAATTAGGTCATGTTTCATGACATGTTGATCATAATCCTTGATTTTATCACTTGAACATGTACAATTACCCTAAACCCTAATTTCATGACATATACACATGTGCAAACCCATTACACTAAACCCCTAACCCTAAATCCTAATTTTATAACAAACACAACCCCTAATTTCCTTGATTTCATCACAAATACATAAATTCATGAATGTGATTACTGCCAATTTATGAACATGTTATTCACTTAGTTTTGTAAGGACCTATGATGGGATTTTGGAAAAAAAATCTCATTTTGTCTTACATATTGAGCCTTATTGCATCATTTATTAGTCTTATTACTTCATAGTCTTATCAAGAGTCTTATTACATCATGTAAATTGGAGATTTACGCATCATATTAGGGATTTATGCATCATATTTAGCCTTATTGCATCATATGATATCCCAATTGCATCATATTGGAAATTTATTACATTGTATGATAGTTTTATTACATCGCATGATAGTCTTATTACATCGCATGATAGTCTTATTGAATCGTATGATAGTATTATTGCATCATATTGAGGCTTATTAAATGATATGATAACATTATTATAACATCTAATAGTATTATTTCATAATATTAGTGACTTATGCATCATATTATAGTATTATACTGAAAAAAATCTAAAATATGAGCCTTTTTACTTGTTTGTATATTATATGCCTATACTTGAATGAACACATACACATTACTATAATGCATACATGTTTCTTAAATTAAAAACAAAAACTCACTTTTCAACATCTATTTTTATCCCTAATTGAGATTGTTCTCCCCACAGGTATTCCCTACGTACTTTGCATACTTTCTTGGTTACAATTTTTTTTGGAACCCACATTTGAAGTAATTTATTGGTTGATTTTGTCAAAATGGGCTCCGATTAACATTTAGGGAAAATGAAGAAGTTGAAGAACAAAACATTAGAGCAATTAGAAGAGTTGAGAGAAAAAAACAAGGTACGAATGCAAGTAATTCATTTCAGACGAGGTAAAAACACTAACCTTGATGAGCCAAATGCCTTAGATAATGAGAAAATTGATAATAATCAATTGAATAATGATGAAATTTATAATAATGAATTGAATTATGATGAAATTCACAATAATTAATCGAATTATGATGAATTGACAATAGAAAATTAGATAATGTTGGAAATTCAAATTCAAAGTTTAAAGTTTTTTATTATGCTGATGAAGAGCCTATGTATGACACTTTACCCACAAACAATGAAGAAAATTTAATGGACTCAAATAATGATGAAATTAACAATGAATAAAATTTCATGAAAACATATAATGAAGAAACAAACAATGAGGAAAATTTCATGGAAACATATAATGATTTTGAAACACCCTCTAAATGAATTCCACCAATAATAACACCTCCAAGAATTGTGCATAGAAAAGATAAGTACTTACTTGAAGTTGATGAAAATATTTTGAAACCAATGCATAATAAAATGTCTAACCTCCATTCAAGAAGATTGGCTCAGGAAATTTGGGATAGTTTCTTTCATAGATTGGAGTATGATAGTCAAATATATCAATTATTTGTTTTGTTGATGAAATTTCTTAAGATGAGACCTATAATATACACATTAAGACTAAGAACATCTAACATGGATAATGAAAATGATGAAATTTTTGAAAATATACATGATGCATATCATATTGTAGGCCTAAAATCATGTAACAAAGATTGTAATGTTGCCTGACATATAATGACAACTTGTGTCGTAAATGCTGAAACATGGAAAAATGATTGATTTCAAAAGCAAGTCAAACACTTGATATAAATAGAAAAACATTAATGAAATAAATTTCAAGATGTGAAATACTTAATGAACCCAATACAAAAGATATATGGATATTTTTTGGTATACTTCCACAAAAGGACAAGGTTATATATGATGCTTTGAAATACTTACTTGCATAATTTTGGAAATATAATAAAAGAGTTTCACCCAATGCAAGAGATGTAGTAAAAAGAAGAGTTGGTTCTTGTAATCATGAACCACGTCCGAAACATTCACTAGATATGACTCAAATACAATTTTACTGTAAGTTTTTGGAAAAACATCCACAAATTGTTATTAGTCAAAGATTTTTTGAGATGGCCAAACATTTTTATGTAAAAATAAATCACAAATGCACCACTTGTTTTTTTAGGAAACATGTTGAATTTTCAATGCACTATGATGTTTTTTTCCATATTCATTTTAATTTTCATACTAATAAGATTTTACGAGAGTGTGGCATAGAAGTTTTACCAAAATTAGCGAAGAAATTTATTTTAAATATTTTTTGTGAAAGACCAGATGAACAATTATTTTATAAGAAAGCATGTTTGGATTGAAATTGCAGCATTTAAAATGGATTAGTAAAATTAAAAAAATGTATCCATGAGGAGTGTATAAGTGCAATTGGACAAGAATTACTTGATTTGAGAAAATACAAATTTGTGACTTATCAAGTAAAATATGACAAAGAATCGAAAAGGTGTGAGCTTGTTATGAAAGAGATACCTATTTCATAATTTATGGTCAAATTCATGGAGAAAATTGTTTATGAGTATGCAAGGCAAAACATAGTGCTAAATGGTTGGATGAACATTTCAAGCTAATCAAGGACATATTCCCACTTAATTTTATTGTTTTAGTAGTCGACTTTGCTGAAAATTACACATTCAAACCACAAATGGAAGTTCAATCATAGTATTACAACTCAACAAAAATTGCCATATTCATGCATATAAACATTCATGCATGTACTTGATAGTACAAAGGAAGATTGAAAAATATTTAGGGAGTACCATTTCTATATCAGTGACGACCGATCACATTGTATAGAGTATGTGCAAGGTTGTTTTGATAATCTCTATGGATAGTTGACTCAAAGGAACATTATTTTCAAATTGAATTACATAATTAAGAATGCACAAATGTTTTATTGGTTGAGAAAGATGCATGTTACCACTGGTTTAGAACATATTTGGAGTTTCACTAAGGCTAGCCATGGAAAATGGGAGCATGATGGTGCTAGAGCATGTGTAAAAAGAGCCATTACAAGGGAGGAGTTAAAATATGAAAATGTTTCTAATTTTATTGATGTAAAAACTATTGTTGACTAGTGTAATGAGAACATATGTCATGGTGCTCATGAAAATTCTATTGTTCATAGAAATTTTTAGTTAATGGAGGAAAAATACATGGAAAATTATGAGGATTGTATGACTCTAACAGGTTCAAGCGAGATCCACTCATTTCATAGCTTAAATTCTAGTTATTGGACTATTCATATGCAAAACATGGCATGCTTGTGTTGGTAGTGCTAGATTTCAGCCAACAAGCACCAAAAATTGAGTTCTTTGATTGTAGCTTCAACTTTTATAATATTTGTTGTTAGTGTTTCCATGCTCGAGAATAGTAGTGAAAATGCACTTACGTGTGGAAGTAGGTGTCATGGTTGTTAGAACACATGTAATTTTCCTATATAGACATTTTTGAGGTGGTGGATTTGCACCTACCTATTTTGAAGGCAAATTTTCTAGTTGGAGGTCAAGAACTTGTCTCTTCACTGCCAAAAAGTTGAATTTTAGGACTCTTTACTGTAAATTATGCCATGGATTGCTCTTAGAGGTGATTCATACTATATTTGGGGTGAAAATAGAGGAATTTATCATGCACACAAGGGATCTTATGGTTCCTCAATATGACTTGTTATTTTGGTTTTATGCATTTCTAAATTTAGGCTAAAAATCAACATCTTTCTTGTATTGGGAAGGGCATTCCTGAGCCCAGAATGGGTGGTGGGTTTATCATTTGTGTTAAATGGGAGGCCAAGAACCTGGTCCTGGATGTTATTAACCCTTTTAGACATGTTGGTAGTGCCAATTTTTGGCCAATAAGCACCAAGTATTGAGTTCTAAATCCTTTAAACCCTTAGTCATACATCATAATAAATAAAGAAGCGAATAACCCACTTATAAAAATGAACATGAAAGACAATTAAGATAATAAAAGATCTATGTGGGAAACCCTTTTGGGGTAAAAAACCCACTCCCAAGCTTGAAAACATATAGACTACTTGTCTTATAATATGATTACTGGCATGAGACTTTAGTGAATCACCCACATCATAATAAGTACCAACCTCTAAAGATGACAAGCACCAACTTGCCCAAGATGTTGTGCACCAACATAAAATCTATGAAATGAACGACTCAAAAACACTGATTACTTTTCAATCTAATAGAGAAACCCTACAAAAGAGCCTCCTTAAATTCTCTTCACTTATCAAAACCTTCACATACAAGAAATATATCCAAAACCACCTTTAGGATCAATCTACACACCTCCACTTGTTCACATACATCAAACATGTAAATTCAACATTAGAATTATGACCACAAGGTCATACATGCAATCCAAACCCTCATCAACCTCTCAATACATCGACATGGCTCTCACAGCCTTCAAAAATCTTTTGCTCATCTTTGTACACACTCAACCTTACAAATAACCCAAATATGCCTTGTACTTATACCACTTTCTTGGTCTAACCCATCTTGGTCAGCCAATATTATTACCATACTTGTCTTACACTTAAAATAGGTATCCAAACATGTTACAAGGGTGAAAAAATCCACTCCATAGGTCTGCCATATCCAATAAGACTCAAATCATCCATTATGCATTAATGAGACATAAAACAATTAGGCCTTCACATCTACATGTTTCTCTTACAACCTCTTGGACCACCTTCAACTTCCACCAAGGATTACAACATATCAAACCTGTCTCCAATAGACCCTCACTAATTCACTCATAGTTATATGCCACTTGGAACACCAACTCAATACTTGATCCTACCAATTAGGTCTCCTCACTCTTTAGGCCTTCAAACATAGATAACACAATCTCAAATTTCTGAAGCAACAACTCAAATATTTCACATAACCATATGATTAGATCACATGGGTCACTCAAAATTGGTCAACTTTTCCAACTCACTTCTGTAAATTGGTCACTCAAACTATTTGTAGCCTCCAATAAACATAGTAAACTTTTAATCCTTTGTTCATACTAAATATGGCTTGGTAAAACCTCCATAATCCACACAGATGGTCCTCATAGAGCTTATAACACTCTTCATTAGTTATCTCATCTTTAAACATCAAAATATAATCAATAAATCTTCAATTACCCTTCTTGAGTTACTTGTATAACATGGTCAAACACACATTCAAATTTGAATCTCAATATCCTTGATTGTATAGACATTAAATTTTTTTAACACACTTCTCTACATGCACTTTTAAGTCCTTTTCAACTTTTATTTTTATATCACCTTCAAATTTATCCTAGATTAAAAGATATTAGCAAAATATTGTAGACTAGTTTTTTCTTTTGCTAAATTCAAATGCCAATAGTCACTAGTTATTGAAAAATCATTTGTAGACATGTGTGTTCATACCATGTCCTCACACATCTTTCTCAAATGCACTCCATCAATATCCTTTAGAGTATCCTAATTTTTACCTTAGATCATTCACTATTGATCTTAGATCTTGTGATTATGTGATTAAGACACTTAACACCCTCATGTACCTTTTGAACATTGACTATTTGACTTGAACCACACTATCAATTTCCATCTGCATGAACACCCATGTGATATTTATATTCTATAAAATCATTGAGATTACAATAGATGTTACTAACACGTGTAATCTTGAGAACCTTTGACAAATTGACTTCATGCATGTTGTTGATATTTATCTGCATGATCATAGACTCACTATTGGATCTTCATCTTTCATATTAGATGATTTCCATTATATCTTTTGAATACTCACCATTAGATCTCCTCTTAAAAATATAGCTAAGTATAGAAACTTAGTTAACTCTGTCTGAGGGGCCAACTTTGCACTATTATAACTTTTTCTATGCTCAATGTCCATACCTAAAATTTGAGCCACACGATCACCTCTCATAGGGGAATCCATCCATGTATCAAATTTATCATAAAACCTTCACACATGAGAAATATGATGACATCAAATTGATTATTCAACCTTGTCTACCAAGATGACTGCTTGAACCTAGGCACTTATATGACTTTTCTAATGAATTCCTTTCACTTCCATAAACACTCTGTTGTCCCCAAAAAATGTCACTCATTTTTGGGACAACCTATGGACTATTTTGGCCCTACACAGACCAAAATTTCTCTCTTCCCTTCTCAAAATTTGTTCTGATCTTTCAAATTCCTCATTTTTCAAGTTTTTTCAGTAAAGGGATTAGCAGGTTCAATGGGTTCAAAGGTTCAACGTTGTCAACAAGAGCTAAGCGCATTTGTCAAAGGTTCAAAGTTTAACCGCTTCTAGGTTCAATGAATTTAAGACACTTATTAAAGAGAAGAAGGCTTGAACCATTGAACCATCAAACCATTGAACCACTTTGGTTCAAAGGTTCAATGGGGTTAATGGTACAACAGGTTCAACGTGTTTGGTTCAAAAAGGATCAAGAGGACTTAGCCAAATAAAAGGAATGAACCAATTGAACCTTGAACCTTGAACCATTTCAAATTTTAATGGTTCACAGGTTCAAAGGTTCAAAGGTGGCCTCAGTCAAAGAAAGAAGCAGGGAAATAGATGGTTCAACGAATGGTTCAACCAAAGTGCACACAAAATAAAAGGACGAGCGGACGCTGCCAAGTGTAGTCTACTAAGACACACTATACTTTGTTTCTAAAAAGTGGTAGATACTACCATGTGTCCCTTTTGAAGCTTATCAGAGTGTCAATATCTACAGTCCCTTCCTTTAACTTCATTGTATTGAGCAAGGACTGTGGTGAGTCCCAACTATTTTTTTAAGTGTTTCTAGAGTTTGGTGGAAGCTGCCACGTGTCTTCTCCTACGAGACTCTCAAAGGTTTCTAAGAGCTCCTCTAAATTAGGCAAATGCTTCCATATATCCTTGACTATTCTAGTGGAAGATGCCACGTGTCACTTTTTAAAAAAAGTGGAAGGCACCACGTGTCAAGAATGGAACACTCCCAATGCAGAGATGTAGAGTCAAGGAAAGATTTCCTTCAGACAAATTATCTGAAGGAATCCCTTCAGACATTTTTTTTAAAGGAAATAAAGGAATGATGGTCCTCCAAATAAATTGAAGCCCAAAGGCCACCCAGATGATCTAAAAGGGTAGGTACCCTTGTGGGGGACACTCAACACTAAAAAATGGACCCTGTTCAAGACCCTGAAGGGCAAGTTCCCTTCAGGAAGGGTCGAGCCTCAAAGTGTGGAAGAAGCTGCCAAGTGTCACATGCTGAGACACAGTTTCAAATGAAGGTTCAAAGCAACATAACTCACCACGTGTCCCATCCCAGTGTAGCGGAAGCTGCCAAGTGTCTGCATCCACGCTTCCAGCCCCTAACAAGTTTCAAAGCTTATTTCAAAGCCACGAATGTCACCACATGTCCTCACCCACATCACAGTAGAAAGCAGCCATACCAAGCGAGAAAGACATGAAGGAGTTGCTAAGGAGAATGGCAGGCCCATGAACATCAAATTCAAGATGACTGTCTAGTCATTAACCTTTAATATAGGAAAGATGTGTGAATGCCAAATTGGCTATGATGAAGTGTCTGTTGATCTTTGTAGGCTAAAAATGTGGATCAAAATACAATCAAAGACCCTAAGGCTAGGGCCAAAGGAAGAAAATACAAAGAGGGAAATCTTAGCAAGAGTTATTCCCAGTAGGTGGAGTAGTTTACCAAGTAGGTATTTGGGGCCTGCAAACATTGAAAGCACAACCTATTTGTCCCCTTTGGAGTAAAAGTAGAGTAGATAGTTACACAGATATCAGGTGATGAAATGAGTGATTCAAGATCAAGAGTAGACACTGGAGATGAATCAACACACCACAGTTAAGGTAGCTGCCCTACTCTAGCATGGCCCTCCCTGATAGAACCAAAAATGCATCCAAGGCATTAATTACACAGTATGGGTCACTCCATGGGATAAAGTGCCAAGTCTCTCCTGGCCTATATATAATGTAATATCTTTTATCATTTGGAGGGAGATATTCCCATTACCAGAAGCAAAAATTTTCCCAAATTGAAAGGTGAATACTGGGACTTTGAGCTCAGATTGTTGTTCATATCATTTTATCTGAATGAGAAAGCAAGTTGTTTGCAGACTTTGTGTTGTCATAGATAGTATCATTTTAGGAGAATATTATTATGTCTATCTTCTAAATGTGTTCTTGTTTATTTAATTTGGCAAGTAGAACTAGTGGAAGTAATCAGGAAGGTGTCTTAAAGCCAACTGTGGAGAGACTTTATGCCCCCACAATTGCCTTTAGTGTGTTTTCTTTCTATTTCTGTGTAAAGGACCTTGGGATGACTTTGTGCCCCCATTTTCCTTTGTATCTCACTCTTGGGTAGTCGAGGCGGAGACTTTGTGCTACATCTCAGACTGCTGGTTACTATGCCCTTGGTTATTAGTTACTTTTACTACCTGAAAGAACTCCTACTGTTTCTTGCAAGAACACTTCTGAAAGAAGAGAAGTGCCTTCAATGTTTTCATTAAGATTTTCTCCTCTATTTTTTAACATCATCTCTGAAAAAAGAGATATGGATGTTTTATCCTACCCCTGTGTGTTATTTTCAGCTTATATTTATATTATATAGCTCCTGTGTATTCATAGGGAACCTCCCCTTGATGAGAGGAGAGATTTTTCCCCTATTGATGTAGTAAACCTACACATCTAGCTGACCAATCTCCCTATGTTGTGGTTGAAGAGACCTATTTTGTTCACCAGTTAGCTAGTTGACAAAATATTCACTCAACACACTCTAAGTAATCATAACACCCCGTAGGGTCTCTTAAACTTGACCATACCATCAATAACATCCACCATATACCTATCCAAGTCAAACACTATATAATATTGAATCACACTTTATCATTATCATTCTATCACACATGACACCTCATCAACATCCTTGGTCACCTTAGAGACATCATTAAAAAATCTCCAACAATATTCCCCTTTGTCATTGATTTCAAAAACCAATTCAAAGCTTATGCTCAGACTTTGTTTCTCTCTTCAATCACTTTTTCCCCCTTTGACACAATGATAAAGTGGCCTCAAATTCTGATCCTATAGACTTGAAAATACTTCAAGGACCAATAATAGAAAAGGACCATCTCTGAGAGATGATACAAACTCCCCATAACTTTGTGCATACCTATTTTTACCTTGAGTTTTTCAAACATGCTCTATGAATACACTCTTATTTGATCATACATGGCTTCTATGAAGATAAAACATACATGAACATCAAAAACTATATGAACTTACCTTGAAAACATTAAGAGGGACTCTCCCTAAGTCACCTGAGCATAGGAATCCTTTTGAGCATCTTTAAACCATTTCCAAATGATGAATCAACATAATTGCCTACATACCTTCTCTCTCAAATTCTAATAGACAGTCCTTTGATATTAGGACCTAAGCATTTACATAAATCACAAGCTCCCTTTGCTCATGCATGAAGATTCAATACCTTGTCAAGACATATGATTTGGTTTGATCAAGTCATCATATCAATCTTCTTAAATTCACAACTATATAAAACTTCTTCATATCTCCACCATGACTAGAACATCTCACATATGTTTTTCCTCACATCATGCACAACTCTTCAATACTTTCAAACTATCTAAGTTAGCTCCCCCCTAACTCCATATTTTACCATCCTTGATTAGACACCTAGATATATTCATTTCTTACTTATAGATCTTGCATACATAGCTTCACTCTTCACCACTTTGACCAAATAGACCATCCTTCAAAGATTTGAGTAAAACTTTGACTTTAGGATCACTGTCCCTAAATATATCTTTTGAAACATTCCATCATAACACTTTGGATTAGATTCATAAAACTTGTTGTTACCCCTTAGCCAAGCACATTTTCAAAAGATCTTTCTTGTCTTGCAACATCAACCAAAGATTAAATAGTATCCACCATGCTTCTTCTTGCTATAAAGTGTCTATTTGAAGCCCAGGTAGAGATACCCTAACCCAAAATGTCTTAGAACAATGTGAAACTAAGAGTTGCCCATAACTCATCATATTCCTTCTCCTTCTTGGACAACTTGAACTGATTCTTATTCTTCTTCTTCTTCTTTTAATTGATTGAATCAATTAGTTTATCTTCTTTATCACTTTCCTTTTATTCTAGGATGGTATTGAAAATACATGGAGAAAATAAAGATTTTTGACATACCTTTTCATTTGAAATATCAGTCTCACATTACAAAGCATCAACACTTAACATGATCAGCTAATATTCTTTGCATAAAACATGTTCAATAAAATTAGTAAATTCACTTATATTCATACACACCTTATAAATAGTCTAAACTGACACTTTTTTCTTCTCCTTGAGCTTAGTCTCTTCATTCCCAAAATGAAAAGACAATGAGATATTATTCTTTTCAACCCTTATAGCATTCTCCACTTTAACAAACAGACCACTTAGACCTTCAAACTGATCATGGCACATACTTTACACTTTTGGTTTCCATATTTTATCTTGATTTCTACCTTACACTCGAGGATCCCAAAATGACTTATTCTAACTTGATGTCCTTTGTTTGCAGAACTTAGCAATGTGATCAATTCCTAGACAATTATAGCAAACCACTCTTCTTGATGGAAACTCAGCTTGTCTTACTTTGTTAAGACAAAATCTTACAATGTGTCCTATGTCATGATAAATATAGCACTCACTTTGAATCACAACACTTGATTGATGATTCCATTCATATTTATAAGTACATTCATTCTTTAAAGGTCTTCTACACTCTCTAGCCTTATGACCAAATTGATTACAAGTGTAGCAATAACCATTAATGTTTGCATACCTCATTGTATTTGGTTGTCTTCCTTATATTATCAACTTAATTTCTTGACTAATTTTTGATCTTCAAATTTAAACTATTCTTGTTCACAAAAAAATTCAAGTCATCATGAGTAGTATTCTTTTGTTCTTCTATATATCCAAGACTAGTTCTATAACTTACATATTTTTGACTACTCAGAATGTTATCTAGATCAATTGATCCCTTTTCAAAATTAAAAAATGACTTCACTTGACTTGAAGTATTTTTCAAATCATCTCTTATAGAACCAATCTTAGTTACATACCTTGAACATTCAACTTTTTTAGCCTTCAAGTGTGCATTCACAGTGTCTAGCTGATCATTAAGAAGCTTGATTGAATTTTTATACTCTTTGAAGTCTTCATCTATTCTTTCCCCAAACACACTAAATTTCACCTTATAGTATTTTATTTGAGACTTAATGTTCTTGGTTTTCTTTTTCTCAATGTTAATATCTTCAAGGGCATTCATAAACTTAGTCTCATAGTTTACCTTATCTTCTTTATCATCTGTATCACCTAAACCACCTCTAAACCATGTAGATTCTTATTTATATGAGAAAACACCTTCTTCAACCATGAAGAGAGCTTCATCTTTAGCAAGACCATAATATTAATGATCATTATTAGAATCACTACCATCATTCTCATCATATGAGCTGCAATATCACTTGGAGTAGAGACCCCTCTTGTCCTTTTAAAACTTATTTTGGCCATTATACCTTTTGAAATTGTTCTTGCTCTTATTGGAACTAAATTTATATTTTTAATTATCATGTTCTTAATTATCATTTTCTTTATTCTTATGAGGATACTTGTTGCCAAAGTGACCTATCTCTCCATAATTGAAACATTTGAAGGAAAGTTTACCCTTAAACTTGCCTAAAATTGTTTTCAGGTTTTTTGTTAACAGAGTTATTAGTTCATCATCATCAATATCATAAATATCATCATCCTTGACCTTCTCACCTTGGAAATTATTCTTTAACTTCTTTATTTGGTAGTTTTTCTTCATTAACTCTCATCTCATAAGAAAAAATAATGCCATACAATTCATCCATCTTCATTTTGGTGAAATCATGACTTTCTTCTATAGCTATAACTTTTGAATCAAATTTTAAAGTGAGAGACCTTAATACCTTTTAAACTATAGTGCCTTCTTCAGTAACCTATCCCATTCCTTTGATCATGTTTACTACCTCATCAACTCTTAGAATATATGAATCCATATTATCCTCTTCCTTCATTTTGAGACTTTTAAATTACCTTCGGTAGGTTTATAGTTTGGCCAACTTGACTTTTGAATCTCCTTCATAGATGAGTTGAAATTTATCTCAAATCTCCTTGGTAAACTTGAAATGGATTACCTTGGTGAACTAAGCTTCAAAAAGACCATAAATGATTTCATTCATAGCTTTGGAATTGTTCTCACTTAGTTTCCTATCTGCATCACTAGTTGGAGGAGTAGGTGGCATGGAATAACCATACAAAAAATATCTCCCAGTTTCAAACCCAAAGGACATGACATAGGTCTTATTTGTTGCACTCCATAAAGCCTAATTGGATCCATTTAACAATGGATCTTGCTTAATAGAGAAACCTTGAGAATTTATCATTGTACCTAATATTACCTTCAAGTGGTTAAACTTGTATAGAAGGTCCTACTCTAATACCAATTTTTAGAGGTTAAATCACCAAGAGGTGGGGGGGTGGGGTGAATTAGTGAATCAATATATTTTGAAAATTCAATCTAAATCATTCAAACCCTTAGTAATACACCATAAGAAATTAAGAAGAAAATAACCCACTCATTACAACGAACAAGAAAGATAAGAAAGATAATAAAAGATCTATGTGGGAAACGTTCTTGGGGGAGAAAACCCACTATCAATCTTGAAAAAACATGGAATACTTATCCTATAATATGATTACTAACATGATAATTTAGTGAACCAACCACTTCACAAGGAGAACCAACCCCTAAAGATGACAAACACAAACATGCCTAAGATGTTGAGAACCAACACAACATCTATGAAAAACAACTCAAGAACATTGATTAATTCTCACTCTGATGGAGAAACCTTGAAAATAAACCTCCTTCAATCTACTTCACTTATCCAAAACCACCTTTTGGATCAATCTATACACCTTCACTTGTTTTCATGCATCAAAATTGTAAATTTGACATTAGGATTATGATCACAAGGTCATACATGCAATCCACACTCTGATTTGCCTCTAAATACATCCATATGTCTCTCACATCCTTCAAAAATATTTTGTTCATCTCTACACACATGCAAATTTAAAAATAACCAAAATATGCCTTGTACTTATACCACTTTCTTGGTCTAACCCATCTTGGTCGACCAAGATGCCTACCATACCTTTCTTACACTTGAAATAGGTCTCCACATTTGTTACAAGGGTGAAAAATGCCACTCCATAGGTTGGCCATAGTCCTTAAGGCTCAAATTCACCATTAGGCATTAATGAGACCTAAAACACTTAGGTCTTCACATCCACATGTTACTCTTGCAACCTCTTGGACCACCTTCAACTTCTACCAATGCTTAGAACATATCAAACATGTCTCCAATAGACCATCTATCACTACCTCATGTGTCTATTCCACCTGGAACACCAACTCAATACTTGATCCTACAAATTAAGTCTCCTTACTTTTTAGGCCTTCAAACATAAACAACATAGTCTCAAACTTCTGAAGCAACAAATCAAATATTTCACATAGTCATATCATTACATCACATGGGTGAAACATTCAAGACTTATACAACACCTCCATGTGCCTTAGACATTCCAACATAGACTCTAAACACTCAAATCAACTCTCTTAAAATGACCACTCAGACTGGTCATATACAATCAAAATACAAGAAAGTTATTTTGATTCTCCATATCTGATCACATGAATATCTTGAAAAACAATGCCTTCTTATAAGACTCTAAGACTTAAACAATATCTCTATACTCATTTACTTTTTCAATTCTAGTCAAAACTCTTCCAACTCACTTTTACAAAGTGGTCACTCAAATTGTATGTAGCCTTCAACAAACACAATCAAAATTTAAGCCTTTTTTCATACATAATATGGTTTGGTAAAACCTCCATAATCAACACAAATGGTACTCATAGAGTCTATAACACTCTTAAATATTTAACTCATCTTGAAACATCAAAATACCATCAAGAAATCTTCAATTACCCTTCTTGGGTTACTTGCAGAACATGGTCAAACACATAGTCAAATTTGAAGATAAATATCTTTGACTATAAAGACATTCAAACCTTATAACAAACCTTATAACACACTTCTCTATATTTTCCTTGAAGTCCTCTTCAACTTTAATTTTTATATCAACTTCAAATGTGTCCTAGATCAAATGATATTAGTAAAACACTACAGACTATTTTTTCCCTTTGCTAAATTCAAATGCCAATGATCACTACTTAATCATAAATCATTTGAAAACACATGTATTCATCTCGTGTTATCACATATCTTGCTCAAACGTGCTCGATAAATCTCCTTGGGAGTATCATAGTCTTTACCTTACATCACTCATCATTGATCTTAGATCCTGCATTTGTATGATTAAAACACTTGGCATCCTCATGTGTCTTTTGAGCATTGACTATTTGACTCAACCCACACCATAGATCTCTATTTTTGTGAACACCCATGTGCCATTCATCTTTTATCAAATCATTGAGATTGAGACACATGTCATTATCTCTTGCAATCTCAAGAACCTTTGACAAATTAACTTCATTCATGTTGTTGATCTCTATCTAAGCAACCATATGCTCAACATTGGATCTTTATTTGTCATATTAGGTGATCATCATTATATATTTTGAATGTTCACCATTAGCTCTCCTCTTACAAATTTGGCTAAGTATAGAAACTTAGTGACCTTTGTCTGAGAGGCCAACTTTGCACTGTGATAAATTTTTCTACACTCAATGTCCAGACTTAAAATTTGAGCCACATGATTACCTCTCATAGGGGAATCCATACATATATCAAACTACTCCTAAAACCTTCACATGTGTGAAATATGATGACATCAAATTGCTTATTTAGACTTGTCTGCCAAGATGACTAATTGAACCTAGACACTCATATGACTAGTCTAATGAATTATTTTCACTTCCATAAGAAAAATAAGCACTCATAACACCACATAGGTTATCTAAAACTTTACATATCATAAATAACATCCACCATCTACCTATCCAAGTTAATATTGAATAACTATTTAAAAACATTGAAGCACACTTTGTCATTGTCATTCTAACACATGACACCTCATCAACATCCTTGGTCACCTTGGAGAAATCATTGAGAAAACTCAAACAAAATGTTATATCATTGAGGTATTGATATAATTTTAGGATATTTGATGCCCTATGAGTCCCAGGTTACTGGGATCATTTGACATGGCATGATCTCGACGCCCTAAGAGCTTTTATACTCAAACCTTACCATACTGACACATATAACAATCTCATGAAAGGAAGTTGTCAAAATACTTAGGTATTATTATATTGAATATCAAAATACTTAGTCACTAAGATTCTACCAAGTATCATTTTATACTATTTTTATGATTGTACATATATGGCTGACATAGTCTCTAAGCAGTGAAGAACCATAACATGGCATGATCTCAGCCACTCAGGACTTTGGTACCATTAGAGTTCTTGACCACACTCCAACTTATGTATCCCTATAATGATACATCATCATGGGCCTTTGGGACATTTGGGTTATCCCTATTGTTCTGATCTTCCCCTAATTCCTAACTCCTACGATGATGCCAAGTGGCATCATCATGGGTCTCCACTAAACTGGGGCATTTTCATATATACTTCATAGGCTAAGAAGAAGAAAATATATGATACCTCTCTATATCCTATTAATATTTATAACATATTTCAAGATGTAACTAAATATAAAATAAGATAATTATATGACCACCATTTAAGGTGGTGAATATTCATGCATATTACTAATGTGAAAATAAAAGGATTAAACACACTATACCATTTAAGAAGTAGAATGTTAGGGGCATAACACATAATTTGAAATTTTATAAAAATTCATATTAAACCACATATTATTACACTTAACTAGTTGATTTTTAATGGGGATAATATAATGTTTAATGCAAAGACTATAATAGTACTTTGCATGTATTCATATAAATGAACATATAATAAAATTAAACATCACAAGGCATGTATAATAAATTTATATCATCTAGTTAATAAATGAAATAAAAACATAGTAAAGTGAGAGGGAAAAAAATTGAATTTTTTTGTGCACAACATTATAGAAGACTTGTTGCTAAAAATTGAACCTAAATTTGCACAATTGAAGCCAAGACAAACACAACCTAGAAGTTTGGAGGTTATTAGAATCTATTTTATAGACCATACACTTCACTCTAGATAGATGTTTGGATCGAAATTTCCATCCAAAAAAAGTGTTTAAAACTAAAATCTAAATTCTAGATTTTGTTCACTTAGTTTCTCCCTTGGCTTCCTAATGTGGTGAATAAAATAATATTCATGCTAACACTATTCATTGATGAGGCATCATAATCATTTTTCATGCCGACTCATCAATACTATTCACTATTTAGGTGGAACGGGGTGCCATAATATTTCCAATTCACAAAAATATATTTGATTTGGACATGCATGAGTGAAGTGGGATGAATTCCATGTGGGGACTAATGATAGTTGGTTTGACTTTTGTCAAAAGGATATTTCACTACATTTAGATGCACATGCAAAGTGGAAGACAAAGACCACTATTATAGATTACACATGTGATGTGGGATGCCATGATTTAGAAGAGCATGGTGATGATTGGTTGTATAAAAAATATTCCCACTACTTTTTACTATTGCACAAGTAGGGTACATATCTAATTATTTTTCACTATTCCACCAAGTAGAAGTGTGGCACATTTTATTGGAGATTGTCTTTTATCCTTTGGATTTTCTTTCCCTCTAAGTGGAACATGATTTTGGATTTATCTTCATTCCACCCAAGTGGAGGATGCTTTATTCTCTTGTATTTATCCATTCCAAGTGGAGGAGGGAAAATTTGTGGGATTCCTTTGTGTTTTCTCTATCATTCCTTGATGATTTTAATTCTATAAATGGATTGATATCCATGGCATTTGTAAGATAGGCTAGTTTGACAATAAGATTTTTTGAAAGATTGAATAACCTTCATGGAATGGTGTGTAGCCATTTTTTGTGTAATGTGAATAAATCTTGATGAAGCTTTGTGAGTTGTAGAGGAGCATGCATCAATAGCATGACTATGTTGAATTTAATTCAAGATTGTGTGTGTTAAAAAAGTCTTTGAAGAGTTGTTGAGAGTAATGGGAAGAGTGATTTGTGAAATATATTTGTGTTTTTAAGCTACATGCATTATTGAATACATCAAGTCATATAAAATCTCATGTTTGTGATGAATATCTTAAGTTATGGACACATCAAGTGGTATTAGAGTAAGTTTGAATCCTGATGAGATGATATTGTTCGGTAAAATATGTGAATGTGTATATTTTTTTTGTAGGTGTAATAGATTGAGAAGAGACCATATAAGACTATGATGGAGAGGAGAGGTCTATCTTTGAATGAACAAGAGAATTCATAAGAACTCATAATTTGGATAGTTGAGCTAGATATATGTTTTGAGAAAGAGCGTATTGAATATCCCATGAGGATGAAGGTTGAAAGTAAGAGGATGGGTGGAGTTATAGCCATGTTTTGGGAATGTTACCAAGTGGAGGGAAAGAGGATAGGTAAGAAAAAGGTATGTGAGTGGGAACATATGGTTTCCATGTTGATGGGTGAACGTGTGCACCCAAAGTTGTAGCTAGAGTAGATGAAGAAGTTTTGCATGAAGAGTCTTGAGAGAAGAGATAAAAAGAAGATTTCAATGAGAGGAAATATGAGAGAGAAGTTTCCATGTGAGTAACTAAAATATAATTTTAAAATAAAAAAGGAGGTTGAGTTTTATGAGTAACCTATATGGGAAGGAGTGTTTGTAAAGGAGGATGCACATGTGTTTTTTATTGAAGTAGATGAAGGAGATCCATTATGTGATGATGGGAAAGAGAATAAGAAGACCCATGAGTGGGTATATGTTTTCATGAGTGAAATAATTGACGGGTGTGAATAATGCAACAATGTAAAGTTGCATGAGGGTGAAGATTACAGCCATGTAGAGTTGTGTGTGATTGAAACTTGTAACCATGTAGACTTGCATGTGGTGGAATATTTCAGCCATGAAGAGTTGTAGATGAATTAAGAAAGCATCTATATAGAGTTATAAACTTATTTGAAATAATCAATTAATGAAGAGGTTGTGCAAGAAAGTGCACAAGAGGAGATTATTGTAGTGTTTCATCCATGTCAAGAAGCTAAAACCAAATGTATGGGGGAAAAGGAAAAAACCATGAGAGTTATTTTGGATGGGCTATTGATATCCCATAGTGGGAGTGAAAATCATGAAAAGCATGGTATGATTGAAAAGGAGTTAAAGGTTTCCATGAAGGAAACAATGGAAGTGGTTGATGTGCAAGCATGCACACATAAGGAGAGTGTGGAGAATGATGTTGCATCTATGAGGGAGAAATTAAAAATTGTGGTGTATGATGATGAAAATGATCCAATAGTTGGTTAGATAATGTGTGAACAAATCCAATAGGGATTTAGGTGGAGGTGGATGGATAGTGGTGGGTTTGAACTCACATGGAAAGATAAGATGCATGATAGAGCATCTTAGTGGAGGAAGATGGTTCATGATGGGTACAATCAAATAAAATGAAGAGTTTATGGTGGGAGGTGTGATCCCACAAAGAGAGAGAGAAGGAGGATAATTGTGAATAGGAGAGGAGGAAAACCAGTAAGTAAAAGTTAGAATTATAAGAGGAAAAAAGACAACCTCCTAGAGTACTTGGTTTATTGGAAGGGGATGTCGTGTTCAGTTTGCTCCATGACCAAAAGAGTGGTTATATCACTTACCAAATCCATGTGATTATAAGATCTCATTATCCAACCTTGGGTCTCTAATATAGGGGCATTTAAGGGTTCGTGCAATTTGCATTAGTTAAAAACAAAGTGTTGTGTTCATGTGAGGCTACAATGTTTATATCAAAATCAAGACAACTCATAGGAGCTAAGATGTTTTTAACCAGAGGAGAATTATGTGGCAAGGAAAACACTATGCAG
Source organism: Torreya grandis (assembly GCA_037957365.1). Lineage (NCBI taxonomy): Eukaryota > Viridiplantae > Streptophyta > Pinopsida > Cupressales > Taxaceae > Torreya > Torreya grandis. Next base: position 686,485 of record JARHVA010005390.1, read on the forward strand.
GTTGACACTATTCAGTAATGAGGTGGCAAGACACTATTCATTGATGAGGTGTCACAATCATTGTTCATGTTGACTCATCAATACTATTCATTCTTTAGGTGGCATGGGGTGCCATAATATTTCCAATGTACAAAAAGAGATTTGATTTGGACATAAACGAGTGAAGTGGGATGAATTCCATGTGGGGACTAATGATAGTGGACTTGACTTTTGTCAAAAGGAGATTCAACTACCTTTCGATGCACATGCAAAGTGGTAGAAAAAAACCATTATTCTAGATTGCAACACATGTGGAGTGGGATGTCATGATTTGGAGACACACGATGATGATGAGTTGTCTAAAGAAGTTTCCCACTACTTTTGTCTATTGCACAAGTGGGGGACATATCTCACTATTCAACCAAGTGGAAGTGTGGCACATTTTCTTGTAGATTGTCTTTTATCCTTTGGATTTGTCTTTCCCTCCAAGTGGATCATGATTTTGGATTTGTCTTCATTCCATCCAAGTGGATGATGCTTTATTCTCTTGTCTTTATCCCTTGTAAGTGGAAGAGGGAAAATTTGTGGACTTCTTTTGTGTTTTCTGTATCATTCCTTCATGTTTGCAATTCTATAAATGGATTGAGATCCATCGCATTTGTAGGTTGGGTTAGTTTGAGAAGAAGCTTTGTTGAAATCTTGAAGAGCCTCCTTGGCATGGTGTGCAACCAAGTTTTGTGTAATGTGAATAAAGCTTGATGAAACTTTGTGAGTTGTATAAGAGCATGAATTAAAATCATGGCTTTGTTGAATTTAATTCAACAGTGTGCGTATCAAAAAAGTCTTCGAAGACATGTTGAGAGCAACGAAAAGAGTGATTTGTGAAAGAGATTTGTGTTTTTAAACTCCATAGATTGTTGAATGCTTAAAGTGGTATCAAATATCATGTGTGTGATGAAGAGATCAAGTTGAGGACACATCACTTCCCTATCATCAAATATTGCATTGTGATTCATGTGTATTTGCAATATATGATTCTTTTATGCCGTAAGAGTGTTAAGGTAAAAACTAGATTTAGGGCCTTGTATTCAATGGGATGATTCTAATTTATCAAGCCCTTAGGTGGGAAACAAAGGTGTCAAAAAGTAGTAAATTAATTTTTAAAAATAACATCAGAAAGTACACCAAAAGCACTTTACGGTAAAATGTTAGCTAGAGAACAATCAAAAATGCTTGTGTCTAAATAAACTACAACACTTATAGTTGACTTTGAATCCAAATATCACAATAGTGGTGTGCACATCGACTTTCAATGGTTACAATTAAAAAAAAGAAAAAAATGGAGAAAATGGCCCTAATTAAAAAAAATAAAAAATCTAAAGGAAGAATATGTATAGACCATATGATTGAGTTTAGGAAATTCAATCTAAACAATTAAATTGAAATGGTAAAAAATATTAGATAAAAGTTATCTTAAAGATATAGAAATAAAGATTCAAAAATTGAAAGTCTACAAAAACACTAATATTATTTATTTTCGACCAAATTATTTATACATTGAAAAAATGTGTAAACCCATATCAACTAACGTAAAATAAAATACATAAAACTGTTTTAAAATATTACATGCCATGCAAAAATATTATTAATTAATTTTAATTTTCTTTTATATATAATTTGACATTTTACGGCTCAAAACTTCAGAAGGTTTACCCGGTCAATTTCACTATGTGAATATGGTGCCTAAGGGAGAGAAGCAACCTATTTAGGGCCAATATTATTAAATTTTAAATCAAATTGTCTGCACTTAAAACACACTAAACTAAAAATATATCAAACCCACATTTAGTCCATTGTTGGGGAAAATGAAAGTGTTGATGCAGGGTTAGGGTGCATAAGAAATTGCCCGTCTCCGTTAATGTATGCATAAGATTGTAACAGTACATAGAAATGTTTTTTTCGTAAAATCTTAAACGCTTCCTCACTACCCCGTGTGATTCATGATAACTATTTTTTGTTCTAAATATGTTTTAGAATGCAATAAATTATCTTTCATTAGATAAGAGTAAATGCCATTTCTTGTCATCCAAGAAAAAAAAATCAAATATATTAGTTTTGTGCCGATTCAACCATTGACAACAACGAAAGGCAAATAATTTAATCCGTGAATTATTTAACAAAATAATATATATTGTATTTTGAAAAAAAATATGGAAAATATTATTTTTTTAATATTTTAATGGTTAATGACGATATCAAAATTTGATTTTTTTGGGGTCTCGATCAAAGTTTTTTTTAATTAAGTTCTTAAATTTGAACTTTAGTTTTTTAATTTATATTAAAAAAAATTTTATAGATATTTATTTTGTTTAGTTAAAGGATATATATAAAATTAAATTCTTAAATAAATTTAATTATTTATCAAATTGAAAAATAAAACTTTTTTTTCATTAATTTTTTTAATTTTTTGGGTGTGAAGTTTATTATCAGTTTTAGTTTCATTAAATTTAATTATATGCAAATAAAAAATGTATTCTATGTTGTAAGTATTTAATTGATGCTCCCATAATTTTATTATTATTTTTTTTTTTGTTATGAATCAAATATTCTTGAAGTTGCAACCATTTTTCTTTTGAAAGTAATTGTAAAATTATTCAAAACTACTATGAACTCTTATATAATTATGAAGACACCATCTTTTAAATACAGTTATGACATGTTAGCATCTTTAAAACAATATTTGTTTGACCATTGTGAAAATCTTAATGCTTCTTGATTAAATTTATAATCACTCCTTATAAATTCTGCTTCATGTATCTCCTGAACTTTAAAATATTCATTATGTGTTCATCCCAATATTTAGTATGTAGATTATCAAAACATGGAGGTCACTGAAAAATCATATTAAATGCCATTAATTTTTCATATCACATATAATTGCTTTCTAATTCTGCTTGCTTTGTTATTCAAACTCCGAAATGTTCACTATGTGTGTGTTAATCTTTAGTATGAAATTTATCATATTGAAAGTCATTGGTGAACTATACTATTTGGAATTAATTTATAGATAAACAATTCAGTTTCTATTTGAATTCGAAAGGCTACCATATGACTAATATTGTTAATCTCTAAACACTGAAAATTAATGGTAAACGACAAATTTTATCCGTGTAACTTCATGTGAAATCCATGGATCTATTAGATTACTAAATCATATTTAAAATTTTAAAGGTCCATTTTTTTCCCTTCACAAAAATAAACAAGATGCAATTAAAATATATAATTGAAATGCATATCACGTTAATAAAATTGTGAATTCATATGTACTTAACAATTCACCATCTCCCTTACTACAAATTTTGCTTACTCTATTTTATCAGATTTCAAATCATTTTTTGTGTGTGTTTATCTTAATTTTTATTATAAAAATTATCAAAATATAAGTTAATATAAATTACATTAATTTAAATTAATTTGTACATTTCAAACTCAATGTTTAATTCAAATTTCAATTTCGAAAGATTTCTATATATCCAATCTTATTTGTCTCTTAATGTTACAAATTAATAAGAAACATCAAATTTAATCACCATAATTTGATATCAAGAAAGTATATCAACTATCAATGAGTCATAATATTGTAGCCTAAAGGTCACAAAGTTCAATAAATCGTTGCTTTTATTTTGATGTTTACTTACTATTCTACAAATATGTTGAATTATTAATTTCCTCTAATCATGTTTAGATCCGATTTCCTTCATTTATATGTTTATCACTACTATATGATATAACCTTCAGTGTGTCTTTTCATAAACTATTATTCTTTATTGTCCTTTCATTTTTTCATGTCTTTTCACTTTTTCATCTCTATTTACAGTTGAAACTTTGTTGTGAACAACACGTCCCGATTTTTAAAAGTGGAGATCCGTCTTTAAACTTAAAATTAAAACAATTTTATTGATAAAAATTATTTTTTCATCTAAAGTCTACCTAAGTTTTTAGGATTTATTAAAATCTGTCCACGGTGTGACTTATTTTTGACTTGGTTTGAATATTTATTCACAAAATAAACCTTTAAATTAATTGCAGCCACATCTTATGTAAAAAGTAAGTCGCGTGCCAAATATATTCACGACTAACAGGACCAATACTGCATTGGATCAGAATCCATATACTCGCTATTGCCTCCATTTGTGCAAAAACTGGAGGTTAAATAAAAATAGTTCATATTCTATTTATTGCGTTAATAATATAATTTAATTTATATTTTTTATTTACTAAGTATTTATATTTATTCTTCATTTTTTATAATTTTTTATAATTTTAAATTCATATAATTTAATTATCAATTTATTTGATTGTCTTTGTAATAAAATTATATAATATTTTATTATAATTTTATGTACATTAAAAATTATTTATTATATATATTATATAATTTATATAAATATTAGATCATATAATATATATTTTAATATTATATCAATTTTTATAATATATATTAATGATGAAAATATTGAAGTAATAAAATGTATTTTATATAACAATAGTTATAAATATTTCTCTCTCTTTTTAATTGTATAGAACATTAATTACAATGTTAAGAGTTCTTATAAATTGTGTGGAAGAGGTAATTCTGTCAATCTTTTAAAAATGCTCTATATAATAATATAGTCTCTGATTTATATTAATTTGATATTCTTGGTAGAGGTGATAGTGGTAAATGAGGTGGTATGTTCTTTAATTAGATGTTGAAATCATCTATATCAAGGGATGGGAGGTAGGGAGGCAGGGTTGGTTGGTTTCAGAGTGAGCTTAAGCAATATCAAAGTCCTGGAGAATGACAAAATAATATAAAACATGAAATTAGTGAATGTTTTCAAGGGACGTTGGGTGGTGAAAATGAGGGGAAATGAAAATATGATGTAAAAAAAAATCATATCTACAACAATAGAAAAAGTATACCAAATAAATAGTAGACAACACATAACTTATATATATTAATATATAATATAAATAATTTTATAATATTATAATGTAATATAATATAATATAATATAATAGTGTGATTCTTATAATATATTATAATATTATTTAATAGAATATAGTATTGCTATAATATATAATAATTATTATATAATTAACTATTATTTTAAATAAATATATAATTAACTATTATTTTACATTTAATAATATAAAATTTAGATATAAAATAATATATATTTCTTATTTTTAATTCTAAATATTTTATAAATAAAATATATATAATTAAATTAAAAAAAAATCCAAATCATATTCCAATAGTAAATGCAACTAGGAGTAGAGAATGAATCTAGGTAGGTGTATAACAAAATGATTAGGTAAAAACTCATTTTAATTTTAATGTTGTCCTTTCTACTGTCATTTCATATGTCTATGTTGCAGGGGAGGGTAGGTAAGTGATTAGACATTGGAAGGTGTTCCATTAGGCACGAGGCACTTTCCATCAAGATTATTTCATCTTCTAAGGCCTAAAAGAAAATGACTCGTGTGATGCTCTGCCTATAATAAGAATGAAAAAAATGTTTTTTTTTAGGTAATTTATTTTTATTTAAGACTATAGTGGTCGTGGACATGCAATGACATTAAAATTTTATTGATAGGCAACACATGTATTTTGTAATGGCATGTACAATACTTTCTCAATTACAAGTGGAAACACCAATAGATATTACTAGAATTCAATCACTAATAATTATTATTAGTCATAAGAGATGTCAAACCAGAGACCACTTGCCCATCACACAACTCTGATAAGCACTAATGAGCATTCAAACCATTTTTATTTTTCACGTTCACTATTTTTTGCCATCAAAGTATTGCTACAAAAAATTGGTATTATTTCTATAGAGGTTGTTGTAGAGGTATTGTTTGTTCTTTTCCACTTTCAAGGGTATGGGATCTAAAGAAATGCATAGGTATCATTTAAGCAAATATAAATTACTGAAGTGGTTTCATGGAATGCTATGGTTTTAGCATATGCAAAAAATTGTTTTCTTGATGAGGCTCTATGGCTTCTGGATGGAATGTATGGCTTAATGTCATCTCTTGGAATGGCAAGGTTGGAGGGTATACAAAAAAAAAAGGGTTCTCTGAAACAACATCAGAGGCATCTAGGAAAATGCAACTCCCAAATATAAATCCTCAACATTTGCCAACATGCTCCCAACATTATTTTATGGAATTTTGTTATAAATCTAGCCACAATGCCATTTCACCATCCATTAATTACACTTTGTTCAAAATGGTTCGATTAAAATGTGATATGGCAAGTTAATAAAGCAAACGTGATGATGGATCCTTGCACTAACAAGGTTATTATGGAGAATTTTATGAATGCTGATAAATTTGATAATAAAATGGAAAGTAATATACACATGAGAGAAAGTAATAATGCATTGAGATCTTTCCATTCAAGACGTAGACTCAGATAATCTTATAAACTATTGAAACATAAATTATTATTAACCACTCCAAATCTTTTCTCTACCAGATATAAAGTTGTCTTTCTTTATAAGGACAACTATATTAAATATGTATATATTTGAAATTATTTAGATATATTTATGTTTAAAAAATTATTTTGAATTTATTTTATAATATTTTTTATTGAAAGGTTTTATAATTGTATTTTATTACATGAACTTAAAAATTTTCTTTATTTTAGAATGAAAATGCCCTCAATTTAGTCATGACATTATGTTTTTTTTTTTAAAAAAAAATTAAACAAGTCCCCAAATTTTACTATCTATTTTAAATATCCTAGTTTTGTTATTATTTATAAAATTAATATCAAACTTATAATCAACCATTTTTAATGGCATCTTACGATATTACACCTCCCAACTAGCGCCTTTGTTATAATTCCATGTTAAGCCTATCCACATCATAAAATGCAATAACGGATGGTAAATGGCATGGTGCCTATTGAAATCTGATGTGAAGCCTAGTTTGACAGTAGAAATGCCATCATGAAGTGGACGATAGTAGACATATAGATAATGCGTATCCGAATTTTATAAGTATGGGAAGAGGGAAATACCAGACCATTTGACAATAACTCTATCTGTATTAAGAATTTTATAGATATTATATACATTATTATTTTAAAACAACATTTCATTTACATATTAGACTGGGCATTGCGAAACACTCTTCGCTCGCTGAAATTTAGGTGTTACTACCAACACCCACTTTTCTATCTCATAAAGATCATCACCCTCGCCATTAAAACTCTTCCCAAACCTCAAAGCATCATCCTTTCAGCATTTCTCATCACTCGTACATGCCCTATCCAAATTACAAATGTAGCTATCATTTCCCAAAATGCCACCTGCACATAAAATCTCATCAAAATTTTCTTCCCTATAATAGTCTACTGAGATATTTGCTCGTTCGTAATTACCGCAATCAGCTCTGTCATCTCCACTCTTTGTTGATTCCAATTCTATCAAAACCACACTATCATAGCCGTTGACATGTTTGGAGGAGCAGTTGGTTGATGATGATGCAAAGTCGTATGAAGCGTAACCAATTTCAGTAGAACATTGTAAGGCAAGATCAACCACAGGAGGATAATGACGGGGATGACTTACCATGCCTATTTCTTCCATGAGCTCTTTCATCAAAGTGTATACACAATCCTCATTTACATCATCTGTAAAATACTTCTCCACTTCAGGAAGTTCAAATGTTGATAACTCAGAGCCAAAGAAAAGTAGGTCGAGACTTTTTCTGTTGGTCAGGCTTGTCATGTTCATGGGTATCTTCTTTGGCTCATTTGCGAGCATAAGCAACCTTTTCTTACCCTTCTTTAATCATTAAACAATTCACTTTAATGCGATTCAAACATAGTATTGGCATCCATTCTGTCTGGTCATGCTGCCAAGTGCCACCTCACCTAACTGAATATTCTCCTATTTCATCGTATGTGAAATGAATCTATGGGATTTACCCATAGTATAAAGCCTTTGGCTTAATTAACACATGTACAGAGGCAAATTTATGTTTTTAAGTTTAAATTTTATTTCATAACATTTGTGAATCCACGATTACACTCTAACTTCCACGTGTTCACTTTGGTACCAAAATTTTTACTAAATATTTATGCATTATTATTTAATTTGAAAATCACAGCTATGCCTGTGTGTTATTTGTAGTGAAAGCTGACATGTGCAGCTATAGAGAGGATTTAATGTCTTAATGGATCTCCATGACTTTATGGCACTATGACCATGTTGTGATTGCCACTATGACAATGTTATGATTGCCATGTGTTATCTTCTGATATCACAGTTTTTATAAAGTTTTACATGTTTTATTAAAATGATTTGAATGTGAATTGTAACATGTTTTATCTTTGTTTGTAGGAGAAGATGACTGAATCAGAATTGTTAGGAAGTGGAAATAAATCTCGAGCATCTAAGAACCAAAAAGCAATCAAATCAAGGTGTGATTTTGTGAACTGCAAGGCAATCAAAAGCTTCCATCATTTAAGGCAATAAGGACTTGGATTTCAACTAAGAATCAATGCACACAATGTCACCACATGGCCTCAACATGTGTGAATAAATAATGCATGCAAACCTAAACGAATAGAGATATAATTTTAATATATAACATGTTTGCGGATTCCAAAGCGAAAAGGTGAATATTAAAAGCAATTAGATGACCTACGTGACCTTGAGATTATATGATAATGACAGTTGGATTATCGAGATTATGATATTATTTGGATTGAGAGTTAAATTTATAATGGGGCGAATTTAATAAGGACGTATTATGCTAAGTCTCTATGAGAAGGGAGGTGCTTATGTCAAAGATTGGTAGTACGTAAAAGAATGACTTGAATGTCTAACATTAGTGCAGGCCATATTTTATATTGTTTAAGAAGATCTTGTTGATTTCAAAGAGCGGTCGACTGAACAAGCTTTTGTTTGAATCTCAAGACATGGAGAATGATCACATAAAGTTGGTAGAGTTTCGAGGAGGATCAAAATCCTTCGAATTAGTAGTTAGGTTTTGCTTTGCAATAATTTCATTACACATCATTTCATCCAATGTGGTAGACTTTCGGTGTGTGGCAGAGTATCTGGAAATGATAGAGGCTTTGGAATAAGGGAAACTTAGCTTTAGGATAGAAGAGTTTCTGAGCTATGTAATGTTCAATTGAAAAAATAATCAATATTGTTTGTTGCTTAATTTGGGGATTTTTTATTTAAAATAAGTTCATTGGTCATTTCCCTGTTGAAAAGTTGAACATTAATGAATGAGTATATTTGTATACAAGAGGCATTTGGAATAGAGAAAATATAAACAACCAACTCAAAAAATTATTTCTTACTTAAGGTCTAAAGTTATGCTCGAACTAAAAAAAGAGGCACCTACAATAGAGAAAGTTTTGGCCTTCAACGTCAAGCAATTGTTTAGCTAGTGTCTTCTCCTCCAATATCTTGCCCAAAAGACAAGTCCCCTGTTTTGTATATTTCTCAGCATAGCACTTTATGATATCCCGCCACTCTGTGCATACCCATCACACAATTAGTATGAGTATTTAAGAGTCATAAAAGTAATTTATAGCTTCAAATTCAAAATAAAATGTTCAATTGTATAAACAAATTGAAAATACATAGTTCTGAGCATGCTACAACAATTTTACAATAGGTTTACCATTGCATGTTTTGATTTTTTGAACTTCATTTTGAAAGCTCAATTCATGTGAAGTCTAAAACATGGTTGTACATGCTTCAGAACATGATTTTCTTTTTTGCAAATTGGAGGATTTTTATAGTTTTTTTCTATGAACCACATGCATTGAACATGCCTCTTAAGATGATGCATCTTTTTTATTCAAGACAACTTTAGAATCTCAACCCATACCAATCATTATCCTGACTATTTGATATGCATGTGAACATTTAATTATCTGATTTAAGAGTATTTTAGAGTGAGAACTACATCTCTTGGTGGCTACATAACCAATTATATAGCCCTAACCTTGTTTAAATACCCCTGTACTTTGATTTTATGATGACACCCTCATCTTTGTACCTTAGCCCACATCTCATGGTGACTAACTAAACTCTCTTGGAAATTGATTTATTATGCCTATGTGCATTCCTCTACTATGAGAAAGACTAGGTGGAAGACCATTGCATAAATTGGAGCTTTTAATCATTGAATAAATCATATCCATTGATCTACCATTACTTCTTGAATTTTTCATTCTACTAAAACCAATTAAAAAGGTACATTGATTATTAAAGTCTTTATTGGTATTTTGGAACTACAACATGACTCAAAAAGTATTTTGTGTATATTACAACTAAGTATGTTGAGATATTGATAGAATGAAAACTTTAGGAAATGGTGTACATTCTTGAGGGCTTTGTGAACATAGTTGAAACCATACATCAAGTGTAATAGACATGCACCAGGTACGTGTAGAGAGACAAATCAGTTAGATCATGGATTCCAACCAATGCATCTCATAGAAAGACTAGTGATAAATGTTGTGACCACTGAGCAAGAGAAGCACTATGTTCAATACATCTTTACAAATATATGTTCAATATGGTCCAATTTCCATGGTATTATTATTATAGGTATCTTGTAAATGTGGCAGTGGAGGGTCTATTAAAATATTTAGCATCCGAGATGCAAAAAAATACTATATGTTTATGATCAAGTGCCAAAAATCAAGAACATAATAAAATATCCAAAAAAATTACATGACATCATCTATGAGCAGAGCAGGTGAGTCCTTGAAACAAATAAATATGATTCAAACCATGGGACAAGGCTCCCAAAAGGAAATGAAATCAATAATTTTTTTTGTATGAGATAATCTATAAGATGATGTTGACTTTTTCACTTAGCAATGTTAGTTTTAAATGTTTAATCTAAACAGTTTTTGTTTTCAAAGTTCCTTAAAAAATTATTCCAACAAAACTAGTAGGGCTAGTGTCGGTGTCCTTGCCTACATGCCAGCTACTACTAGTTATGTGAGTGAGATCGAGAATGAGGATGGAGGAGATTCACAAGTTGAGTGTGAGAGCAACAAACTAGATGAAATTCACAAATCGAGAGTGAAATTAGGAGATCTTTAGAGTTTTTTTATACAGTGTACGAGAGTAGATGGAAAATTATAAACTAGACGAAATTCATAAATTGAGAATCAAATTAAGAGATCTTTAAAGTTTTTGCTAGAGTGTATAGGACAAGGATAGCCATACCCACTTTCAATATGTAGAAGTTCACTTTCAAAAGGAGCAATAGCAAATAGACAAACACATTAAGTAATGATAAAAAGAGAAACATTTCATTTTGAATATTATAAAGGTTGATAACCTGGATTAGTAAGAGGAAGAACAATCATGTTAAACTGTTAAAATGGTTGAAATAATTTTTAATGCTAAAGACCATTAAATTTTATTAATTTTTATCAATCATTGCACTCTCATAGATGGCTTCCCATTAAATGTATATATTATTAATCCCTAACCTTGTTTTTCATATTTATCTTAATGTAAATTGAATTAGTCTTTTTTCTCTGATGATTTTTCCATTTTTTTTGTACATAGCCTCAATACGCTGCCAAACATAGAAATCAAAGTTTCATCAAGTTTTAGCATTTCCAGTGATGTTTTTGTTAAAGAATAAGAGCTCTGAAGGAAAGTTCCTAGCATAAAGTAGGTGAGGATATGGTTAAGTTCCTTCTATTTTGTGGTTAATGTTTTTCACTTGGGTTTTATTAGGGAAAACACTAAATTGGTGCAAATTTTTGGCATATGAATGAATTCACACCATTCCTTCCACAACTTATTTGAGTTGATTCTGCCTGTTAGGTAATTTAATAGGGTTATTTTTTCAAGATTACCCTTCATGTTAAAATAGTTCATAGTAAAAGAAATAAATATCAAAGACTATATCTAAATGGAGCATACACTATATATGTATACCAAGGTTTTTTACCAGTAAAGTGTTTGACATTTGCCCTAATTTATTTTCTAAGCACATGATTTGATAGAGTTTGAATCAGTCATTGGTCCTATTTTACTAAAATATATACAATAAGATGGATGTGAAAAATTGCCACATCTTGTATGGAGCAAGATTTGAAGGTGTTCACAATAAAAAAAGGAGACAATAAGAGATGCATAAAAATACAACAAAACAAGATTTGCAAAAACTATCATTATTTTATTCTCAAAACCTCCACAAAAAAAAGAAAATAAGCAAAACAATAGAATATAACTGACCAGCTAGTAACACAAATGCCTAAAACATAAAGGAACTGAAGAAATAGAGCTTTGAAAAAAAATACAAAGATAAAAATGTAGACCTATCATGCGAAGAAGAATGCATTCTTACAGACCTAGGATTCTAAAAGGAATAATGCCAACTACCTACAGGGCCCACCCAAATCTATAATGAGAAACCATCACCCAACTATAGGTGCACCACCCACCCCATCCAAAGAAAAAACATCACTACCATTATCACAATTATCAGAAGTTATCATGACTACCCCGATTTAAAAAATGGTGTTCTGACAGTGGAATAATTACCTTGGGCTACATGAATTTGTACATAACATCCACTTTCCTAAGTGAATGGAAAACTGATAGGCAATATTATTTTATATTATTTGTTAAACATTTTTTAAATTACCTTGGCTAAAGGTTCACATAATGTAAACATAGAAATTAACAATATTTGATTGACTAAAACATCATGCACTAATCACTGATTAAGCGAAGTTGAAGACAATAGTCCATTTGGACTAATAAGTAATATTTTAATTGTTCTTAGCATTAATTCATAATAAATGAAAGGTTGATGTGATGTAAGATGGATTTTCAAATTTTAATCAAAGGTTAAAATGGAGATATGATTATTAATTATATATTTAATTATTATATTTTTGATAATTTATTATATCAAGAATAAATAAAATATATAATATTTTGAAAATTTTAAAAAGATTTTATAATAAATATATTTTTAACATTGGTTGTCAAATTTTTACACAAATTGTTAAAAAAAACTCCATGATAATACAAATAGTTTCATTATTTTATACAAGTTACCCTTAAGAGTTTAAGGATACATTTTTTCTCCTCGTATTTATCAGGTGAAAAATTAAAAAGTAGTCTTCAAAGAAATTGAGATTAAATTTAATATTCAACAGACTTCCCAAGTGCATCTTGAGTACATACAAAATATGTAACTTCACTATAAAATGTAGGTCCTCATCAAATTACATGGAATTGGATGTATTCTCCTGGATATTTATTTCTCAATATTTTCTCCATATGTTTATTAAAAGATGATGTAATTGTCTTCCTTGGTATGAAATATCCTGCAGCATTTGTAGATGGGGTCACTTTTATAGTTAGTATATAAGTTATCGACACCATCTTTTACTTATAACTAAGTTTTTGATATAAAATGGATTAAATATAATGACCTTATGGAGGTTTTGAAAGATTGGGATGAAGACACTGACAATTGGGTTAATATGAGTCATGCAGATGGTCATACCATTGAGATTTTTAGGCTCGATGTCAGATTGGTATGTTTTTAATGAATAGATTGAATGGTGTCATTATGATCATGTGAATAAGAAATTGGCACCTCTATCAACCACGATTATAAATGAAAATAGAAATCCATTCTAGGATGAAAATGTTACATTTAGTCTGCATTAATAATTTCATTTTGTTAAGGAAGATTTAAATTTTTATATGATGTCTTATTTAGTGGGCGTATTCTATGTCATGGTTCATCTAGACATGTTGATTTTACTATTTGTCAAAATTAATCCAGTTCACCAATCCATGTGATTTATTATAAGTTGTATATGTATAGATACTAGAAAAATATGTAGAAAGTTAGTAATTATTTTTATTTCTTCATCTATTCTTCAATTAATGGCATATTGACTTATTTTTTATAAGGAGATGAAGAACTCAATCAATAAAGTTGGTACTTACAAGTATTATGTTAAATTTATTGTGATGATAATTTAGGGAGTCATGGTGCCATCAAATAACTTACCATTTTACTATGTGCATGATAATCCTAAATCCCAAAATTGGCTTACCAATTTTTTCATGGATTAGGTGGATTCTATATAAGTAGAAAAAAAATCTCATAACCTCTAACATGTATAAAAGTTGATAATACACTATATATAATATGGCCCTCTATACAAAATTGGTAATACATAGACTTCCCTTCAATAAATTTGAGTTGGATATGTGAAGGAATTGGTATCCTCATTTGAAATTGGCCACACATTTGGAGAGCCTCTAATGAAACTTTTTTTCTAAACTATTCTTATCAAGGCCACCTAGATGAGTCATGTCATTTGAATCCAAAAGATGATGAGGTGTTCATTATAAAACCAAAGGCAATACAAATACTCAAACCACAACCACAATTTCAAGAAGAAAGCCCTATTCTTGTTGACTTATTTTTCAAAGAGAAGGATGAGTTATAGAGGATTGATCTAAAACTAATGAACAATATAATACAATGTTTTATCTTATTGACATCATGAATGACTTCAATACCTCAGGTAACTTAGTCATTCCCTTCTACCACTGTGATAATTTTAAACATATTTCTATTGAATTGAGTTAAAATACTATTTTTATAATGTTTCATTTTCATTAGTCCCCTCACATGGCCACTACTTTTCCAAAAAGTATTGATGTGTCTCAATATGATGTTGAAATTATTTCTAGTCAAAGACCTAAGGCTACCAACATGGCCCCATCATTCCAATTATTGTTAAGTGTTCCTATTTATTGTATTTGAGTGTAAATTTTATTCTTAGAGGTTGTAAGTTCAACTCCTCCACCCTGGTCTACAAAATACCTATTGTGAAACATCTTTTTCAAACCTTCTCAATTGACACAACACTAACTCAAATTGGTTAGATTGTTATGCCAACACCTAATGCTGGATAAATAACTAAATAAGTGATTAAGATTATGACTACACCTATTGTTTTCTCTATTTTACATATATGTTTTGTTTCCACAATTATAACATTAGCTGATCTAATAAGGACTCTACCATTATTTACACCCATTAGAGGTATCTGTGAACACTCCAACACTTGTTTAGATGTCAATTCCCACTTCCAATGCCACCAACACTTCATTCACTTCACCACCTATAATTTATAGTGCCAATGTGATCACTCACATTCCACCATTACCATATGAACTATCTACACCTACTAAAGTTAATGTAATTCTTCAAGTTGAAGGAAAAATCTATAAAATTAATTAGATATAAATATGCAAATTGTGAAGGGTCAGAGGTTTAATGTGATTCTTCATGAAAAGTTATAGGTTGAAATCTTAAGAAATATAAGGGAAATTTAAGAGGATCGCCACCATAAAAATCATTAAATATGTTTTTCATCTATGTGTTAGGCTAAAGAGGAATTGTCTTCAATTATTTTGAAAACAAAAAGTCATATTAGATATATTGTTAAGGCCATTGGTCAATCCAAAAATGGATATGAGTATGAATATGATTCAAAATAAATTTTAAAATAAACTTATTGAATGATACATAAGATTGCATATGGTATGAAAAATAAACTTAGATGCATAGAGACTTGGGCCAAGATCAAAGTTACTGAAAATATTTTGATTGATTTTAAGAATTCTCTAGACACATTATTTAGGACGTTTATAACGGTACTTTGAACCAAATTCAAAATTTATAGATCATTAAAATAAAAAGAAATTAAAATTAATTTCCTTAATAGTAAAATGAGGTTTTCTCGCAAATATGAGAATTATAATTTTCTTAAAATATAAAATTATATGAAACTTTTATTGTTCAACCATAATTTCACTACAATATTTGTCACATAGTTTAGTTTCCACCATGTTATAGACAAACTTGTTAAAAAGTAAAACACACTATTTTTCATAGGAGTCAACATTCCATACTTGTATAAATAAAATAACAACATGATAGTTATAGTTGAATTCACGGTGTTCCCAAATAATTTCATAACTACATTTACGTGGAGGTAGACAATGCAAACAAAAGGGGAAATCAACAAGTTTTTGAATTCATTACACTTGGTATGAAGAATTAGATAATTCCTCCACATCCTCTTTGTGACCACGCACAAGTGATCTCCAAAATAGAGCTTCAGTCTAAAAAAGCATGTTATAGATGAGGACTGCTATTTTTTCATTTAGGATTTTAATTAAAAATGAGTGGTTCATTTGAGTTGAGTGGCTGTTATATCATTACAAAAGGTCTAATTTGATGCATGAGATAAGTCCAAAAGTGCTTGGAAATGGAGTTTATGTTCTAGTTTTCTCAAAATACAATTTTATTTATGTAGAAAGTAGGAGTTCAGATCCAGATATAATAGTTTATTTTAATAAATATGTTTTCATGCAAGTGCTTTGATGATGAGGTTGTGTCCCATTTATATTTATAAATATATTATTTTTTTGGGCCCTCTTTTAATGATAAATATTTGGTGAGATTTATATAAGAACCCACTCATAACAACGAACAAGAAAGATAAGCAAAGTAATAGAAGATTTATGTGGGAAACCTTATTGAGGGAGAAAAACCACTATCAATCCTATAAATACATGGAATACTTATCCTATAATATTATTACTAACATGATAATTTAGTGAACCAACAAATTCACAAGGAGAACCAACACCTAAAGATGATAAACACAAACTTGCCTAAGATGTTGAGCACCAACACAACATATATGAAATGGACAACTCAAGAACATTGATTTATTTTCACTCTAATGGAAAAAACCTGAAAATTAACCTCCTTCAATCCTCTTCAGTTATCTAAACCTTCACAAACAAGCAAGTCATTTAAAGCCATCATTTGGATCAATCTACACACCTTCACCTGTTCTCATGCATCAAACCTATAAAATTGACATTAGGATTATGATCACAAGGTCATACATGCCATCCACACTCTTATTTGCCTCTCAATACATCTATATGGCTCTCACATCCTTCACAAATCTTTTGTTCATCTCCACACACATGTAACCTTAAAAATAACCCAAATATGCCTTGTACTTATACCACTTTCTTAGTCTAACCCATCTTGGTCAGCCAAGATGCTTACTATACTTTTATTACCCTTGAAATAGGTCTCCACACATGTTACAAAGGTGAAAATACCCACTCCATAGGCCATCCATAGTCCTTAAGACTCAAATTCACCATTAGGCATTAATGAGACCTAAAACACTTAGGCCTTCACATCCACACGTTACTCTTGAAACATCTTGGGCCACCTTAAACTTCCAAAAATTATTATAACATATCAAAAATGTCTCCAATAGACCCTTTATCAATACCCCATGGGTCCATGCCACCTAGAAAACCAACTCAATACTTGATCCTAATAATTAAGTCTCCTCACTGTTTAGGCCTTGAAACATAAACAACATAGTCTCAAACTTCTGAAGCAACAACTCAAATATTTCACATATTCATATCATTATATCACATGGGTGAAACTTTAGGACTTATTAAACACCTCCATGTGCCTTACACATTCCAACATAGACTCTAAACACTCAAATCAACTCTCTTAAAATGACCACTCAGACTGGTCATATACAGTCAAAATATGGGAAAGTTATTTTGATTCTCCATATCTTATCATAGGAATATATTGGAAAACAATGCCTTCTTATAATACTTTGAGACTTATACAATATCTCCATATTCATTTATTTCTTCAATTCTAGTCAAAACTCTTCCAACTCACTTCTACAAAGTGGTCACTCAAATTGTTTGTAGCCTTCAACAAAAACAATCAACTTTTAAGCATTTGTTCATATATAATATGGTTTTTTAAAACCTCCATAATCAATGAAAATGGTCCTCATAGATTCTATAACACTCTTAAATAGTTAACTCATCTTTAAACATCAAAATACCATTAAAAAATATTCAATTACCCTTCTTGGGTTACTTGCAGAACATGGTCAAACACATAGTCAAATTTGAAGCTAAATATATGACTATACAAACATTAAAACCTTATAACACATTTCTCTATATTTTCCTTGAAGTCCTCTTCAAATTTAATTTTTATATCAACTTCAAATTTGTCCTAGATCAAATGATATTAGCAAAATAGTATAGACTATTTTTTCCCTTTGCTAAATTCAAATGCCAATGATCACTGGTTAATCCAAAATCATTTGTAGACATTTGTCTTCATCTCATGTTCTCACATATCTTTCTCAAATGTGCTCCATCAATCTCCTTGGGAGTATCATAGTATTTACCTTGCATCACTCATCATTGATCTTAGATCTTATGTTTCTATGATTAAAACACTTGGCATCCTCATGTGTCTTTTGAGCATTGACTATTTGAATCGACCCACATTTTACATCTCTATTTTCATGAACACCCATGTGCCATTGATCTTTTTTCAACTCATTGAAATTGAGACACATGTCATTAGCACTTGCAATCTCAGGAACCTTTGACAAATTAACTTCATGCAAGTTCTTGATCTCTATCTGAATAATCATATGCTCACCATTGGATCTTCATTTTCCATATTAGACACTAATCATTAGTTATTTTTAATTCTCACCATTATATCTCCTCTTAAAAATTTGGCTAAGTATAGAAACTTAGTGACCTTTATCTGAGAGGCCAACTTTGCACTATTATAAATTTTGCTACACTCAATGTTTAGACCTAAAATTTTAGCCACGTGATTACCTCTCATAGGGTAATCCATCCATATATCAAAATAATCCTTAAACATTCACATGTGTGAAATATGATGACATCAAATTGCTTATTTAGACTTGTCTGTCAAGATGACTACTTGAATCTAGACACTCATATGACTAGTCTGATGAATTGCTTTCACTTTCATAATCAAACTAAGTAATCATAACAACCCATAGGGTCTCTAAAACTTGACCATATCATCAATATCATCCACCATCTACCTATCCAAGTTAAACACTGAAGAAGTATTTAAGAACATTGAAGCACACTTTGTCATTGTCATTCTAACACATGACACCTCATCAACATCCTTCGTCACCTTGGAGACATCATTGAAGAAACTCAAATAAAATATTGGGACATTGAATTATTGATATAATTTTAGGATAGTTGATGCCCTATGAGTCCTAGGTTATTGAGATCATGTGACATGGCATGATCTCGAGGCCCTAAGAGCTTTTCTACTCAAACCTTACAATACCGACACATATAACAATCTCATAAAAGGAAGTTGTCAAAATATTTAGGTTATTTTCTATTGAATATAAAAAGAATTAGTCACTGAGATGCTACCAAGTGTCATTTTATACTATTTTTATGATTGCACACATATAACTGACATAGTCTCTAAGCAGTGAAGAACCATAACATTGCATGATCTGAGCCACTCAGGACGTTGCTACCATTAGAGTACTTGACCACACTTGAAATTATGCATCCTTTTAATGATGCATCATCATGGGCCTTTGGGAAATTTGGGGTATCCCTATTGTTTTGATCTTCCCCTAATTCTTGACTCCTACAATGATGTCAAGTGGCATCATGATGGGTCTCCACTAAATTGGGGCAGTGTCAAATATACTTCATAGTGTAAGAAGAAGAAAATATATGATACCTCTCTATATCCTATTAATATTTATAACATATTTAAATATGTAATTAAATATAAAATAAGACAATTATATGCTCACCATTTAAGGTGGTGAATATTCATGCATATTACTAATATGAAAACAAAAGGATTAAACACACTATACCACTTATGAAGTAGAATGTTAAGGGAATAACATCTAATTTAAAAGTTTATAAAAATTCATATCAAACCACACATTATTACACTTAACTAGTTGATTTTCAATGCGGATAATGCAATGTTTAATGCAAATACTGCAATAGTACTTTGCATGTATTCATATAAATGAACATATAATAAAATTAAACATCACAAGAAATGTATAATAAATTTATATCATCTAGTTAATAAATGAAATAAAGACATAGTAAAGTGAGAGGGACAAAAATTCAATTTTTTGTGCACAACATTATAGAAGACTTGTTGCTGACAATTGAACCTAAAATTGCAAAATTAAAGCCAAGACAAAAACAACCTAGAAGTTTGGAGGTTATTAGAATATATTGTCTAGACCATACACTTCATTCTTGATAGATGTTTGGATCGAAATTTCCATCCAAATAAATTATTTAAAACTAAAATCTAAATTCTATATCTTGTTCACTTGGTTTCTCCCTTGGCTTCATGATGTGGTGAGGAAAACAATATTCATGTTGACACTATTCATTGATGAGGCATCACAATCATTTTTCATGTTGACTTATCAATACTATTCACTATTTAGGTGGAACGAGGTGATATAATAATTCTAATGCACAAAAAGAGATTTGATTTGGACATGCATGAGTGAAGTTGGATGAATTCCATGTGGGGACTAATGATAATGGGTTTGACTTTTGTCAAAAGGAGATTCCACTACTTATAGATGCACATGCAAAGAGGAAGACAAAGACCACTATTATAGATTGCACATGTGGTGTGGGATGCCATGATTTGGAAGAACATGGTCATGATTAGTTGTCTAAAAAATATTCCCACTACTTTTGTCTAATGCATAAGTAGGATACATATCTCATTATTCCTCACTATTCCACCAAGTGGAAGTGTGACACATTTTATTGGAGATTGTCTATTATCCTTTGGATTTTCTTTCCCTCCAAGTGGAACATGATTTTAGCTTTATCTTCATTCCATCCAAGTGGAGGATGCTTTATTCTCTTGTATTTATCCATTCCAAGTGGACGAGGGAAAATTTGTGGGCTTCCTTTATATTTTCTCTATCATTCTTTGATGTTTTTAATTCTATAAATGGATTGATATTCATGGCATTTGTAAGCTAGGCTAGTTTAACAATAAGCTTTGTTGAAATATTGAAGAGCCTTCATGGCATGGTGTGTAGCCATGTTTTGTGTAATGTGAATAAATCTTGATGAAGCTTTGTGAGTTGTAGAGGAGTATGCATCAATAATATGGCTATGTTGAATTTAATTCAAGAGTGTGTCTGTTGAAAAATTCTTTGAAGACTTGTTGAGAGTAATGAGAAGAGTGATTTGTGAAATATCTTTGTGTTTTTAAGCTCCATGGATTGTTTAATACATCAAGTCATATCAAATCTCATGTTTGTGATGAATAGCTCAAGTTATAGACACATCAAGTGGTATCAAAGCAAGTTTGAATCTTGATGAGATGATATTGTTGGGTAGAATATGTGAATGTGTGTATTTGTTTTGTAGGTGTAATAGATGGAGAAGAGACCATATAAGACTATAATAGAGAGAAGAGTTCCATATTTGAATGGACAATAGAATTTATAACTCATAATTTGGATAGTTGAGCTAGATATATGTTTTGAGAAAGAGCGTATTGAATATCCCATGAGGGTAAAGGCTGAAAGTAAGAGGATGAGTGGACTTATAGCCATCTTTTAGGAACATTACCAAGTGGAGGGAAAGAGGATAGGTAAGAAGAAGGTATGTGAGTGGGAACATATGGTTTCTAAGTTGATTGGTGAATTTGTGCACCCAAAGTTGTAGCTAGAGTAGATGAAGAAGTTTCGTGTGAAGAGGCTTGAGAGAAGAGATAAAAAGAAGATTTCCATGAGAGGAAATATGAGAGATAATTTTCCATGTGAGAAACTAAAATCTGATTTTAAAATAAGAAAGGAGGAAGATTTTTTTGAGTAACCTATATGGGAAGGAGTCCTCGTAAAGGAGGATGTACATGTGATTTTTATTGAAGCAGATGAAGGAGATCCATTATGTGATGATGGGAAAGATAATACGAAGACCCATGAGTGGGTAAATGTTTCCATGAGTTAAATAATTTATGGGAATGAAGAATTCAATAATGTAAATTTGAATGAGGGTGAAGATTACAGCCATGTAGAGTTATGTGTGATTGAAAATTGTAACCATGTAGACTTGCAGGGGGTGGAATATTTCAGCTATGAAGAGTTGTATGTGAATTAAGAAAGCATCTATATATATTTTTAAGCTTATTTTAAAGAATAAATGGATGAAGATGTTGTGAAAAAAAGTGCACAAGAGGAGATTATGGTAGTGTTTTAACCATGTCAAGAAGCTAAAACCAAAGGTATGGGGGAGAATTAAAAAACCATGAGAGTTATTTTGGATGGGAAATTGATATACCATAGTGGGAGTGAAAATAATGACAATAATGCTATCATTGAAGAGGAGTTAAAGGTTTCCATGAAGGAAACAATGGAAGTGGTTGATGTGCAGGCATGCACACATAAGGAGAGTGTGGAGGATGGTGTTACATCTATGAGGAATAAATTGAAAATTATAGTGTATGATGATGATGATGATGATGATGATGATGATGATGATGATGATGATGATGATGATGATGATGATGATGATGATGATGATGATGATGATGATGATGATCCAATAGTTGGTTAGATAATGTGTGAGCAAATCCAATAGGGATTTAAGTTGCAGTGGATGGATAGTGGTAGGTTTGAACTCACATGGAAAGATAAGATGTATGATAGAGCATCTTGGTGGAGGAGGATGGTTCATGGTGGGTACAATCCCACAAAATGGAGATTTTATGGTGGGAGGTATGATCCCACAAAAAGAGTGAGAAGGAGGATAATTGTGAATAGGAGAGGAGGAAAACCAGTAAGTAGAAGTTAGAATTGTAGGAGGAAAAAAGACAACCTCCTGGAGTACTTGGTTTATTGAAAGGTGATGTCATGGTCATTTTGGTCCATGACCAAAAGAGTGGTTATATCACTTACCAAATCCATGTGATTATAATATCACATTATACAACCTTAGGTCTCTAATGTAGGGGCATCTAGGGGTTCATGCAATTTGAATCAATTAAAAACTAAGTGTTGTGTTCAAGTGAGGCTATAGTGTTTGCATAAAAATCAAGACAAGTCATAGGAGCTAAGAAGTTTTTAACTAGAGGATAATTATATGTTGAGGAAAACACTATTTAGGTTTAGACTATTCACTAATGAGGTTGCAAGACACTATTCACTGATGAGGTGTCACAATCATTGTTCATGTTGAGTCATCAATACTATTCATTGTTTAGGTGACATGGGGTGCCATAATATTTCCAATGTACAAAAAGAGATTTGATTTGGACATGAACGCATGAAGTGGGATGAATTCCATGTGGGGACTAATGATAACGGGCTTGACTTTTGTCAAAAGGAGATTTCACTACTTTTGGATGCACATGCAAAGTGGTAGACAAAAACCACTATAATAGATTGTAACACATGTGGAGTGGGATGTCATGATTTGGAGACACATGGTGATGATGAGTTGTCTAAAGAAGTTTCCCACTACTTTTGTCTATTACACAAGTGGGGGACATATCTCACTATTCTCACTATTCCACCAAGTGGAAGTGTGGCACATTTTCTTGGAGATTGTCTTTTACCCTTTGGATTTGTCTTTCCCTCCAAGTGGATCATGATTTTCGATTTGTCGTCATTCCATCCAAGTGGATGATTCTTTATTGTCTTGTCTTTATCCCTTGCAAGTGGAAGAGAGAAAATTTGTGGGCTTATTTTGTGTTTTTTGTATCATTCCTTCATGTTTGGAATTCTATAAATGGATTGAGATCCATGGCATTTGTAGGTTGGGTTAGTTTGAGAAGAAGCTTTGTTGAAATCTTGAAGAGCCTCCTTGGCATGGTGTGTAACCATTTTTGTGTAATGTGAATAAATATTGATGAAACTTTGTGAGTTGTATAAGAGCATGAATTAAAAGCATGGCTTTGTTGAATTTAATTCAACATTGTGCGTATCAAAAAAGTCTTTGAAGACTTGTTGAGAGTAATGAGAAGAGTGATTTGTGAAAGAGATTTGTTTTTTTAAACTCCATGGATTGTTGAATACTTAAAGTGGTATCAAATCTCATGTGTGTGATGAAGAGATCAAGTTGAGGACACATCACTTCCCTATCATCAAATATTGCATTGTGATTCATGTGTATTTGCAATATATGATTCTTTTATGCCTTAGAGTGTTAAGGTAAAAACTAGATTTAGGGCCTTATATTCAATGGGATGCTTCTAATTTATCAAGCCCTTAGGTGGGAAACAAAGGTGTCAAAAAGTAGTAAATTACTTCATAAAAATAACATAAGAAAGTACACCAAAAGTGCTTTACGGTAAAATGTTAGCTAGAGAACAATCAATAATGCTTGTGTCTAAAAAAAATACAACACTTATAGTTGGCTTTGAATCCAAATATCACAATATTGGTGTGCACATTGACTTTCAATGGTTGCAAAAAAAAAAAGAAGAAAAAGGACAAAATGGCCCTAGTTAAAAAACAATAAAAAATCTAGAGGAAGAATATGTATAAACCATATGATTGAGTTTAGGAAATTCAATCTAGACAATTAAATTGAAATGGTAAAAAATATTAGATAAAAGTTATCTTAAAGATATAGAAATAGAAATTCAAAATTGAAAGTCGACAAAAACACTAATATTATTTATTTTTGACCAAATTATTTATATATTGAAAAAATATATAAACCCATATTAACTAACGTAAAATAAAATACATAAGACCGTTTTAAAATATTACATGCCATGCAAAAATATTATTAATTAATTTTAATTTTCTTTTATATATAATTTGACATTTTACGGCTCAAAACTTCAGAAGGTTTACCCGGTCAATTTCACTATGTGAATATGGTGCCTAAGGGAGAGAAGCAACCTATTTAGGGCCAATATTATTTATATTTTAAATCAAATTGTCTGCACTTAAAACACACTAAACTAAAAATATATCAAACCCACATTTAGTCAATTGTTGGGGAAAATGAAAGTGTTGATGCAGGGTTAGGGTGCATAAGAAATTGCCCGTCTCCCTTAATGTATGCATGAGATTGTAAAATTACATAGAAATGTTTTTTTCGTAAAATCTTAAACGCTTCCTCACTACCCCGTGTGAATCATGATAACTATTTTTTATGGTAAATATGTTTTAGAATGCAATAAATTATCTTTCATTGGATAAGAGTAATTGCCATTTCTTGTCATCAAAGAAAGAAATCAAATAATTTAATCCGTAAATAATTTAATAAAATAATATATTGTATTTTGAAAAAAAATTGTGGAAAATATTACTCTTTTAATATTTTTAATGGTTAATGACGATATCAAAATTTGATTTTTTTTGGGGTCTCGATCAAAGTTTTTTGTATTAAGTTCTTAAATTTGAACTTTAGTTTTGTAATTTATATTAAAATATATATATAGAGAGAGAGATTTTTTTTAATTTTTTATTTGTTTTATTTATCAAATTATTATTATTTTTTTTTTTTTCCATTAAATTTTTTAATTTTTTTTGGTGTGAAGTTTATTATAAGTTTTAGTTTCATAAAATATAATTATATGCAAATAAAAAATATATTCTATGTTGTAAGTATTTAATTGATGCTCCCATAATTTTATCATTTTAATTTTTTTTTGTTATGAATTAAATATTCTTGAAGTAGCAACCATTTTTCTTTTGAATGTAATTATGAAATTATTCAAAACTACTATGAACTCTTATATAATTATGAAAACACCATCTTTTAAATACAGTTATGACATGTTAGCATCTTTAAAACAATATTTTTTTGACCATTGTGAAAATCTTAATGCTTCTTATTAAATTTATAATCACTCTTTATAAATTATGCTTCTTGTGTCCCCTGAACTTTAAAATATTCATTATGTGTTCATCCCAATATTTAATATGTAGATTATCAAAACATGGAGGTCACTGAAAAATCATATTAAATGCCATTAATTTTTCATATCCCATATAATTGCTTTCTAATTCTGCTTGCTTTGTTATTCAAACTCCGAAATGTTCACTATGTGTGTCTTAATCTTTAGTATGAAATTTATCAGATTGAAAGTCATTGGTGAACTATACTATTTGGAATTAATTTATAGATAAACAATTCAATTTCTATTTGAATTCGAAATGCTACCATATGACTAATATTGTTAATCTCTAAACACTAGAAATTAATGGTAAACGAAAATTTTTATCCATGTAACTTCATGTGAAATCCATGGATCTATTAAATTACTAAATCATATTTAAATTTTTAAAGGTCTTTTTTTTTCCCTTCACAAAAATAAACAAGATGCAATTAAAATATATAATTAAAATGCATATCACGTTAATAAAATTGTGAATTCATATGTACTTAACAATTCACCATCTCCTTTACTACAAATTTTGCTTACTCTATTTTATCAGATTTCAAATCATTTTTTTTTTGTGTTTATCTTAATTTTTATTATGGAAATTATCAAAATATAAATTAATATAAACTACATTAATTTAAATTAATTTATACATTTAGAACTCAATGTTTAATTCAAAATTCAATTTCAAAAATTTTCTATATGTCCAATCTTGTTTGTCTCTTAATGTTACAAATTAATAACAAACTTCAAATTTGATCACCATAATTTTAATGAACATGAAACATGTGGCTTCATTTTCAAGAAAGTATATCAACTATCAATGGGTCATAATATTGTAGCCTAAAGGTCACAAAGTTCAATAGGTCGTTGCTTTTATTTTGATGTTTACTTACTATTCTACAAATATGTTGAATTATTAATTTCCTCTATTCATGCTTAGATCCGATTTCCTTCATTTATATGTTTATCACTACTATATGATATAACCTTCAGTGTGTCTTTTCATAAACTATTATTCTTTATTGTCCTTTCATTTTCCCATGTCTTTTCACCTTTTCAATCTCTTGAAACTTTGTTGTGAACAACACGTCCGGATTTTTAAAAGTGGAGATCCCTCTTTAAACTTAAAATTAAAACAAGATTATTGATACAAATTATTTTTTCATCTAAAGTCTACCTAAGTTTTTACGATTTATTAAAATCTCTGTCCACGGTGTGACTTATTTTTGACTTGGTTTGAATATTTATTCACAAAATAAACCTTTAAATTAATTGCAGCCACATCTTATGTAAAAAGTAAGTCGTGTACCAAATATATTCACGACTAACAGGGCCAATACTGCATTGGATCAGAATCCATATACTAGCTATTGCCTCCATTTGTGCAAAAACAGGAGGTTAAATAAAAATAGTTCATATTCTATTTATTGCGTTAATAAAATAATTTAATTTATATTTTTTATTTATTAAGTATTTATATTTATTTTTCATTATTTTATAAATATTTTTGATTTTAAATTCATGTAATTTAATTATCAATTTATTTGATTGTCTTTGTAAAAATATTATATAATATTTATTATAATTTTATGTATATTAAAAATTTATTATTATATATATTATATAATTTATATAAATATTAGATCATATAATATATATTTTAATATTATATCAGTTTTTATAATATATATTAATGATGAAAATATTGAAGCAATAAAATGTATTTTGTATAACAATAGTTATAAATATTTTTCTTTTTTTTTAATTGTATATAACATTAATTACAATGTTAAGAGTTTTTATGAATGGTGTTGAAGAGGTAATTCTGTCAATTTTTTAAAAATGCTCTATATAATAGTGTAGTCTCTGATTTATATTAATTTGATATTCTTGGTAGAGGTGATAGTGGTAAATGAGGTAGTTTGTTCTTTAATTAGATGTCAAAATCATCTATATCAAGGTAGGGAGGTGGGGTTGGTTTGTTTTAGAGTGAGCTTGAGCAATATCAAAGTGCTGGAGAATGACAAAATAATATAGAACATGAAATTAGTGAATGTTTTCAAGGGGCGTTGGGTGGTGAAAATGAAGGGAAATGAAAGTATGATGTAAAAAAAAAATCATATCTACAACAATAAAAAAAATATACAAAATAAATAGTAGACAACACATAACTTATATATATTAATATATAATATAAATAATTGTATAATATAATTATATAATATTATAATGTAATATAATACACTATATTATAATATAATAATGCGATTCTTATAATATATTATAATATTATTTAATATAATATAGTCTTACTTTAATATATAATCATAATGATATAATTAACTATTATTTTGAATAAATATATAATTAACTATTATTTTACATTTAATAATATAAAATTCAGATATAAAATAATATATGTTTTCTATTTTTAGTTCTAAATATTATATAAATAACTATAACTATATATATATATATATATATATATATATATATATATATATATATATATATATATATATATATAATAAAATCCAAATCATATTCCAATAGTAAATGCAATTAGGAGTAGAGAATGAATCTAGGTAAGTGTTTAACAAAATGATTAGGTAAAAACTCATTTTAATTTTAATGTTGTCCTTTCTACTATCATTTCATATGTATATGTCGCAAGGGAGGGCAAGTAAGAGATTAGACATTGGAAGGTGTTCCATTAGGCACGAGGCACTCTCCATCAAGAGTATTTCATCTTCTAAGGCCTAAAAGAAAATGACTCATGTGATGCTCTGCCTATAATGAGAATGAAAAAAAATGTCTTTTTTAGGTAATTTATTTTTAATTTAAAAATACAGTGGTCATGAACATGCATCAGCATTAAAATTTTATTAATAGGCAACACATATATTTTGTAATGACATGTACAATACTTTCTCTATTACAAGTGACAACACCAATAGATATTACTAGAATTCAATTACTAATAATTATTAGTAGTCATAAGAGATGTCATACCAAAGACCACTTTCCCATCACACAACTCTAGTAAGCACTAATGAGCATTCAAACCATTTTTATTTTGCAAGTTCACTATTTTTTGCCATCAAAGTATTGCTACAAAAAAATGGTATTACTTCTACAGAGGTTGTTGCAGAGGTACTATTTTTTATTTTTTGCTTTCAAGGGTATGGGATCTAAAGAAATGCATAGGTATCATTTAAGCAAATCCAAATTACTGAAGTGGTTTCATGGAATGCTATGGTTTTAGCATATGCAAAAAATTGTTTTCTTGATGAGGCTCTATGGCTTTTGAATGGAATGTATGGATTAATGTCATCTCTTGGAGTGGTAAGGTTGGAGGGTATACCAAAAAAATGGGCTTTTTGAAACAACAACATAGGCATCTAGGAAAATGCAACTCCCAGATATAAATCCTCAACATTTGTGAACATGCTCCCAACATTGTTTTATGGAATTTTGTTATAAACCTAGCCACAATGTCGTTTCACCATCCATTAATTACACTTTGTTCAAAATGGCTTGATTAAAATGTGATATGGCAAGTTAATAAAGCAAACGTGATGATGGATCTTTGTACTAACAAGGTTATTGTGGAGAATTTTATGAACACTTATAAATTTTGATAATAAAGTGGAAAGTAATATACATGTGAGAGAAAGTAATAATGCATTGAGATCTTTCCATTCAAGACGCAGACTCAGATAATCTTATAAATTATTGAAATATAAATTATTATTAACCACTCCAAATCTTATCTCTAAAAGATATAAAGTTGTCTTTGCTTATAAAGACAAATATATTAAATATGTATATATTTGAAATTATTTAGATATATTTATTTTAAGACATTTATTTTGAATTTATTTTATAATATTATTTATTGAAAGGTTTTATAATTGTAAATAATTTTATTACATGAACTTAAAAATTTCTTTATTTTAGAATGAAAATGCCCTCAATTTAATCATGGCATTATGTTTGTTTAAAAAACAAAACAAAAAACAAGTCCCCAAATTTTACTATATATTTTAAATATCCTAATTTTGTTATTACTTATAAAATTAATATCAAATTTATAATCAACCATTTTTAATGACATTTTACGATATTACACTTCCCAACTAACGCCCTTCGTTAAGCCTATCCACATCATAAAATGCAATAACGGATGGTAAATGGCATGGTGCCTATTAAAATCTGATGTGAAGCCTAGTTTGACAGTAGAAATGCCATCATGAAGTGGACGATAGTAGACATATAGATAATGCATATCCGAATTTTATAAGTATGGGAAGAGGGAAATACCAGACCATTTCTCTATCTGTATTAAGAAATTTATAGATATTATATACATTATTATTTTAAAACAACATTTCATCTACATATTAGACTGGGCATTGCGAAACACTCTTCGCTTGCTGAAATTTAGGTGATACTGCCAACACCCACTTTTCTATCTCATAAAGATCATCGTCGCCATTAAAAATCTTCCCAGACCTCAAAGCATCATCCTCTCACCATTGCTCATCACTCGTACGTGCCCTATCCAAATTACAAATGTAGCTATCATTTCCCAAAATGCCACATGCACATAAAATCTCATCAAAATTTTCTTCCCTATAATAGTCTACTGAGATATTTGGTCGTTCGTAATCACCGCAATCAGCTCTGTCATCTCCACTCTTTGTTGATTCCAATTCTATCAAAACCACACTATCATAGCCGTTGACATGTTTGGAGGAGCAGTTGGTTGATGATGATGCAAAGTCGTATGAAGCGTAACCAATTTCAGTAGAACATTGCAAGGCAAGATCAACCACAGGAGGATAATGACGGGGATGACTTACCATGCCTATTTCTTCCACGAGCTCTTTCATCAAAGTGTATAGACAATCCTCATCTACATCATCTGTAAAATACTTCTCCACTTCAGGAAGTTCAAATGTTGATAACTCAGAGCCAAAGAAAAGTAGGTCGAGACTTTTTCTGTTGGTCAGGCTTGTCATGTTCATGGGTATCTTCTTTGGCTCATTTGCGAGCATAAGCAACCTTTTCTTACCCTTCTTTAATCATTAAACAATTCACCTTAATGAGATTCAAACATAGTATTGGCATCCATTGTGTGTCTGGTCATGCTGCCAACTGCCACCTCACCTAACTGAATATTCTCCTATTTCATCGTATGTGAAATGAATCTATGGGATTTACCCATAGTATAAGCCTTTGGCTTAATTAACACATGTACAGAGGCAAATTTATGTTTTTAAGTTTAAATTTTATTGAATCCAAGATTACACTCTAACTTCCACGTGTTCACTTTGCTATCAAAATTTTTACTAAATATTTATGCATTATTATTTAATTTGAAAGTTATGATCACAGCTATCCCTGTGTGTTATGTGTAGTGAAATCCGACATGTGCAGCTATAGATAGGATTTAAAGTCTTAATGGATCTCCATGACTTCATGGCACTATGACCATGTTATGATTGCCACTATGACAATGTTATGATTGTCATGTGTTATCTTCTGATATCACAGTTTTTATAAAGTATTACATGTTTTTAGTAAAATGATTTGAATGTGAATTGTCACATGTTTTATCATTGTGTGTAGGAGAAGATGACTGAATCAGAATTGTTAAGTGGAAATAAATCTCGAACATCTACGAACCAAAAAATAATCCAATCAAGGCACCTTGTTATTTTGTGAACTGCAAGGCAATCAAAAGCTTCCGTCACTTAAGGCAATGAGGACTTGGATTTCAACTAAGAATCAATGCACACAATGCCACCACATGGCCTCAACATGTGTGAATAAATAATGCTTGCAAACCTAAACGAATACAGATATAATTTTAATAACATGTTTGTGGATTCCAAAGCGAAACGGTGAATATCAAAAGCAATTAGGTGACCTACGCGACCTCGAGATTATATGATAATGACATTTGGATTGTCGAGATTATGAGATTATTTGGATTGAGAGTTAAATTTATAATGGGGCAAATTTAAGGAGGACACATTATGCCTAGTCCTTGTGGGAAGGGAGGTGCTTATGTTAAATATTGGTAGCACGTAAAAGAATGACTTGAATGTCTAACATTATTGTAGGCCATATTTTATATTGTTTAAGAAGATTTTGTTGATTTTGAAGAGCAGTGGACTGAACAAGCTTGTGTTTGAATCTCAAGACACAAAGAATGATCATATAAAGTTGGTAGAGTTTCTAGGAGGATCATAATCCTTTGAATTAGTAGATAGGTTTTACTTTGGAATAATTTCATTACACATCACTTTATTCAATGTGGCAGACTTTTAATGTGTGGTAGAGTATCTGAAAATGATAGAGGCTTTAGAACAAGGGAACTTTAGCTCTAGGATAGAAGAGTTCTGAGTTATGTAATGTTCAATTGAAAAAACAATCAATATTGTCTGCTGCCTAATTTGGGGCTTTTCTACTTCAAATAAGCCCATTGGTCATCTACCTATTGAAACGCTGAACATTAATGAATGAGTATATTTGTGTATAAGAGGCATCTAGAATAGAGCAAATATAAACAACTAGCTCAAAAAATTATTTCTTACATAAGGTCTAAAGCTATGCTCAAACCAAAACAAGAGGCACCTACAATAGAGAGTTTTGGCCTTCAACTTCAAGCCATTGTTTAGCTAGTGTCGTCTCCTCGAATATCTTTCCCAAAAGATGAGTCCCCTATTTTGTATATTTCTCAGCATAGCACTTTATAATATCCCGCCACTCTGTGCATACCCATCACATAATTAGTATGAGTATTTAAGAATCATAAAAGTAATTTATAGCTTCAAATTCAAAATAAAATGTTCAATTGTATAAACAGATTGAAAATACATAGTTCTGAGCATGTTGCAACAATTGTACAATAGGTTTGCCATTACATGTTTTGATTTTTTGAACTTCATTTTGAAAGCTCAATACTTGTGAAGTCTAAAACATGGTTTTACACGCTTTAGAACATGATTTTATTTTTTGCAAATTGGAGGATTTTTATAGTTGTTTTCTATGAACCACAGGCATTGAACATGCCTCTTAAGATGATGCATCTTTGTTATTCAAGATAGCTTTATAATCTCTGCCCATACCAATCATTATCCTGACTATTTGATATGCATGTGAACATTTAATTATCTAATTTAAGAGTATTTTAGAGTAAGAACTACATCTCTTGGTGGCTACATAAAAAATTGTATAGCCCTAACCTTGTTTAAATACCCCTGTACTTTGATTTTAAAATGACACCCTCATCTTTGTACCTTAGCCTACATCTCATGGTGACTACCTAAACTCTCTTGCAATTGATTTATTATGCCTATGTGCATTTCTCTACTATGAGAAAGACTAGGTGGAAGACCATTGCATAAATTGGAGCTTTCCATCATTGAATAAATCCTATCCATTGATCTGCCATTAATTCTTCAATTTTTATTTATACTAAAACCAATTAAAAAGGTACATTGATTATTAAAGTCTTTATTGGGATTTTGAAACTACAACATCACTTGAAAAGTATTTTTTGTACATTACAACTAAGTATGTTGAGAGATTGATAGAATGAAAACTTTAGGAAATGGGCACACTCTTGAGGGTTTTGTGAACATATTTGATACCATACATCAAGTGCAACAAAGATGCATCAGGGAGGTGTAGAGAGAAAAATTAGTTACATCGGGTATGCCAACCAATGCATCTCATAGAAAGACTAGTGATAAATGTTGTGACCACTGAGCAAGAGAAGTGTTCTGTTCAATACATCTTTACAAATATATGTTCAATATGGTCCAATTTCCATGGTAGTATTATTACAAGTATCTTGGAAAAGTGGTAGTGGAGGGTCTATTAAAATATTTAGCATCCTAGAAGCAACACAATCCTATATGTTTATGATCAAGTGCCAAAAATCAAGAACATAACAAAATATCCAAAAAACTTACACGACATCATCTATGGGCAGAGCTGGTGAGTCCTTGCAACAAATAAATATGATTCAAACCATGGGACAAGACTCCCAAAAGGAAATGAAAGCAATAATATTTTTTGTATGAGATAATCTATAAGATGAGGTTAACTTCTTCACTTAGCAATGTTAGTTTTAAATGTTTAATCTAAACAATTTTTGTTTTAAGAGTTCCTAAAAATTTTATTCCAACACAACTAGTAGGGCTAGTGCTAGTTTCCCTACCTACATGCCAGCTACTACTAGTTATGTGAGTGAGATTGAGAATAAGGATGGAGGAGATTCACAAGTTGATAGTGAGAGCAACAAACCAGATGAAATTCACAAACTCAGAGTGGAATTAGGAGATCTTTAGAGTTTTTTATAGAGCATACAAGAGTAGATGAAAAATTATAAACTAGACAAAAGTCATAAACTAAGAATCAAATTAAGAGATCTTCAGAGTTTTTGCCAGAGTGTATATGACAAGGATAGTCATACCCACTTCCAGCATGTAGAAGTTTGATTTCAAAAGGAGTAGCAACAAATAGAAAAACACATTAAGTAATGATAAAAAGAGAGAAACATTTCATTTTGAATATTAGAAAGGTTGATACCTTGAATTACTAAGAGGAGGAACAATCTTGTTAAACTGTTAAAATGGTTGAAACAATTTTTAATGCCAAAGACCATTAAATTTTATTAATTTTAATCAGTCATTACACTCTCATAGATGGCCTCCCATTAAATGTATATATTATTAATCCCTAACCTTATTTTTCATATTTATCTTAATGTAAACTGAATTAGTTTTTTTTTCTTTGATGAATCTTCCATTTTTTTTGTACATAGCCTCAACAACTTGCTAAACATAGAAATCAAAGTTTCATAAAAATTTAGCATTTCCAGTGATGTTTCTGTTAAAGAGTAAGAGCTCTAAAGGAAAGCTCCTAGCACAAAGAAGGTGAGGATATGGTTAAGTTTCTTCTATTTTTTGGTTATTATTGTTCACTAGGGTTTTATTAGGGCAAACACTAAATTGGTGCAAATTTTTGGCATATGAATGAATTCACATCATTCCTTCCACAACTTATTTGAGTTGATTCTACCTGTTAGGTAATTTACTAGGGTTATTTTTTCAACATTACCCTTCATGTTAAAATAGTTCACAGTAAAAGAAATAAATATCAAAGACTATATCTAAACGGAGTATACACTATTTCTGTATACTAGGTATTTTTGCCACTGAAGTGTTTGGAATTTGCCCTAATTTATTTTCTAGGCACATGATTTAATAGAGTTTGAATCAGTCATTGGTCCCTATTTTAATAAAATATATACAGGAACATGGATGTGAAAAATTGCCACATCTCACCTGGAGCAAGATTTGAAGGTGTTCATAGTCAAAAAAGGAGACAATAAGAGATGAACAAAAATCCAACAAAACAAGATTTGTAGAAGATATAATTATTTTTTTCTCAAAATCTCCACATAACAAAAAGAAAATAAGAAAAACAATATAATATAACTAACCTACCGGTAATGCAAATGCCTAAAACAGACAAGCACTGAAGAAATAGAGCTTTGCAAAACAATTATAAAGATAAAAAATGCATACCTATCACGCAAAGAAGAATTCATTCTTACATACTTAGGATTCTAAAATGAATAATGCCAACTACCTATAGGCCCCACCCAACTCTAAATGAGAAACCATCACCCAACTGTAGGTGCACCACCCACCCCATCCAAAGAAAAAACACTACTACCATTATTGCAATTATCAAAAGTTATCATGACTACCTCAATTTCAAAAATAGAGTTTTGATAGTGGAATAATTACATTAGGCTACGTGAATCTATACATAACATCCACATTTTTAAGCGAATGGAAAAATGATGGGCAATATTTATTTAATATTATTTGTTAAACATTATTTAAATTACCTTGGCTAAAGGATCACATAATGTAAACACTGAAATTAACAATATTTGATTGGCTAAAACATCATGCACTAATCACCGGTTAAGTGAAGTTGAAGACAATAGTCCCTCTTTTGGACTAATAAGTAATATTTTAATTGTTCATACCATTAATTCATAATAAATGAAAGGTTGATGTAATGTAAGATGGATTTTCAAATTTCAATCAAAAGTTAAAATGGAGATATGATTATTAATTATTATATTTTTGATAATTCATTATATCAAAAATAAATAAAATATATAATATTTTAAAAATTAAAAAAAAAATATAATAAATATATTTTTAACATTAGTTATCAAATTGTAACACGAATTGTTAAAAAGACCTCCATAATAACACAAATAGTTTCATTATTTTATACAAGTTACCCTTGAGAGTTTAAGGATACATTTTTTATCCTTATATTTATCACGTCAAAAATTTAAATGTAGTCTTCAAAGAAATGTGAGAATAAATTTATTATTCAACAGATTTCCCAAGTGGATCTTGAGTACATGCAAAATATGTAAGTTCACTAGGTCCTCATCAAATTACATGGAATTGGATGCATTCTCTTGTGGATATTTATTTCTCAATATTTTCTCCATATGTTTATTAAAAGATGATATAATTGTCTTCCTTGGTATGAAAAATCCAGCAGCATTTGTAGATGGGGTCACTTTTATAGTTAGTATATAAGTTATCGACACCATATTTTACTTATAACTAAGTTTTTTATATAAAATGGATTAAATATAATGACCTTATGGAGGTTTTGAAAGATTGGGATGAAGACACTGACAATTGGGTTAATATGAGTCATGCAGAAGGTCATACCATTGAGATTTTTAGGCTCGATGTCAGATTGGTATGTTTTTAATGAATAGATTGAATGGTCCCATAGTGATCATGTGAATAATAAATTGGCACCTCTATCAACCACGATTATAAATGAAAATATAAATCCATTCTAGGGTGAAAATATTGCATTTAGTCTGTATCAATAATTTCATTGTGTTAAGGAAGATTTAAATTTTTATATGCTGTCTTATTTAGTGGCTGTATGCTATGTCATGGTTCACCTAGACGTGTTGATTTTACTATTTGTCCAAATTAATCCAGTTCACCAATCCATGTGATTTATTATAAGTTGTATATATAGATACTAGAAAAACATGTAGGAAGTTGGTAATTATTTTTATTTTTTCATCTATTCTTCAATTAATGGCATATCAGCTTATTTTTTATAAGGAGATGAAGAACTCAATCAATAAAGTTGTTACTTATAAGTATTATGTTAAATTTATTGTGATGATAATTTAGGGAGTTGTGGTGCCATCAAATAACTTATCACTTGACTATGTGCATGATAAT
The DNA here is from genome assembly GCA_037957365.1 of Torreya grandis. Lineage (NCBI taxonomy): Eukaryota > Viridiplantae > Streptophyta > Pinopsida > Cupressales > Taxaceae > Torreya > Torreya grandis. The sequence goes on from JARHVA010005390.1 coordinate 723,696, forward strand.
CTTAAATCCCAAAATTGACATACCAATTTGTTCATGGATTAAGTGGATTATGTATAATTAGAAGCAAAATCTCATAACCTCTAACATGTATAAAAGTTGATAATACACTATATATAATATGGCCCTCTATACAAAATTGGTAATACATAGATTTCCCTTCCATAAATTTGAGTTGGATATATGAAGGAATTGGTATCCTCACTTGAAATTGGCCACACATTTGGAGAGCCTCCAATGAAACTTTTTTTCTAAACTATTATTATCAAGGCCACCTAGATGAGTCATGTCATTTGAATCCAAAAGATGATGAGGTGTTTATTATAAAACCAAAGGCAATACAGATACTCAAACCACAACCACAATTTTAAGAAGAAATCCCTATTCTTGGTGACTTATTTTTCAAAGAGAAGGATGAGTTATAGAGGATTGATCTAAAACTAATGAACAATATAATACAATGGTTTATCTTATTGACATCATGAATGATTTCAGTACTTCAGGTAACTCAATCATTCCCTTCTACCACTCTGATAATTTTAAACATATTTCTATTGAACTGAGTTAAAATACTATTTTTATAATGTTTCATTTTCATTAGTCCCCTCACATGGCCACTACTTTTCCAAAAATTATTGATGTGTCTCAATATGATGTTGAAATTATTTCTAGTCAAAGACCTAAAGCTACCAACATGGTCCCAGCATTCCAATTATTGTTAAGTGTTCCTATTTATTGTATTTGAGTGTTCAACTCCTCCACCCTTGGTCTCCAAAATACCTATTGTGAAACCTCTTTTTCAAACCTTCTCAATTGACACAACACTAACTCAAATTGGTTAGATTGTTATGCCAACACCTAATATTGAATAAATAACTAAATAAGTGATTAAGATTCTGACTACACCTATTGTTTTCTCTATTTACATATATGTTTTGTGTCCACAATTATAACATTGGCTGATCTTATAAGGACTCTACCCTTATTTACACCCATTAGAGGTATATGTGAACACACCAACACTTGTTTCGATGTCAATTCCCACTTCCAATGCCACCACCACTCCATTCACTTCACCACCTATAATTTATAGTGCCAATGTGATCACTCACATTCCACCATTACCATATGAACCATCTACACCTACTAAAGTTAATGTAATTCTTCAAGTTGAAGGAAGAATCTATAAAATTAAGTAGATACAAATCTGCAAATTGTGAAGGGTCAGAGGTTTGATGTGATTCTTCATGAAAAGCTATAGATTGAATTTAATCTTAAGAAATATAAGGGAAATTTAAGAGGATCACCACCATAAAAATCATTAAATATGTTTTTCATCTATGTATTAGGCTAAAGAGGAATTGTCTTCATTTATTTTGAAAACAAAAAGTCAAAGTAGATATATTGTTAAGGCCGTTGGTCAATCCAAAAATGGATATGAGTATGAATATGATTCAAAATAAATTTTAAAATACACTTATTGAATGATACATAAGATTGCGTATGGTATGAAAAGTAAACTTAGATGCATAGAGACTTGGGCCAAGATCAAAGTTATTGAAAATATTTTGATTGATTTTAAGAATTCTCTAGACACATTGTTTAGGGCATTATAACGGTACTTTGAACCAAATTCAAAATTTATAGATCATTAAAAGAAAAAGAAATTAAAAATAATTTCCTTAATGGTGAATTGAAGTTTGCTTGCAAATATGAGAATTATGATTTTTTATAAATGTAAAATTATATGAAAGTTTTATTGTTCAACCATAATTTCACTACAATATTTGTCACATAGTTTAGTTGCCACCATGTTATAGACAAACGTGTTCAAAAATAAAATACACTATTTTTCATAGGAACTCAACAAGTTTATTCATTACCGGGGAACTCAAATAGTAGACAATGCAAACAAAAGGGGAAGTCAACAAGTTTTTGAATTCATTACACTTGGTGAGAAGAATTAGATAATTACTCCATATCCTCTTTGTGACCACGCACAAGTGATCTCCAAAATAGAGCTTCAGTCTAAAAAAACATGTTATAGATGTATCCCGTATAAATGAGGACTGCTATTTTTTCATTTAGGATTTTAATGAAAAACAAGTGGTTCATTTGAGTTGAGTGGCCGTTATATCATTATAAAAGGTCTAATTTGATGCATGAGATAAGTCCAAAAGTGCTTGGAAATGGACTTTATGTTTTAGTTTTCTCAAAATACGATTTTATTTATGTAGGAAGTAGGAGTTCAGATCCAGATATAATAGTTTATTTTAATAAATATGTTTTCATGCAAGTGCTTTGATGATGAGGTTGTGTCCCATTTTATTTATAGATATATTGGTTTTTTGGGGCCTCGATAAATATTTGGTGAGAATTATATAAGACTTAAAAATCATTGAAGATGTTATATGAAAGGAAAAGTTTTAGGTTTTCATTTTTTTAAATTTTGATTTAATTTATAAATTGAGATAAGAGATATATTTTTGAATAGGATGTTTATTCACATATTTGATTAATTTGTATTAGAAAATATGTAATAGTTTTTACATTTTTAAGTTTCTAAAAATTATTTTATAAAATATATTATATTTTGAAATTTAATAATCTATACTTCTATAACCCTTTCTATATTTTTTAATCTTAGCAATGCTTTGATTTTCTAATCATCATTGTCAATGTCAAATACTCTATTAGAATTAGTGTCAATATTTTTGGCAATAATGTTAATGCTTCTCCATTTAGATATCTTCTTTAAAATAATATTTATGTTATTTATCTATGTCTTATGCTTTGCCCATGTTTCAAATTTTCCTTTTTAATATATTTTCACTTTGAAACTAATTTTCAAGATCAATATATTCATTGCATATAAGCAATATTCCTTTAAAATATTTTCTTCTCAAATTCCTCACTTCATGAAAACAAGATGCAACTTTAAATATGTTTAATAGAAAATAGATAATGTAAGGCCTTTTAAAACAATGCACATGTATCATACTTGTTTTACCAAATGTGTGAATCAAAATTACCTTTTTGATGCAGCTTTAAACATGTTTCAAAGGTATTTCTCTCTAAATATTTTTAAGTTGGTCATTAAATCCTACCATACAATTCTTTAAATAGAAATTACTAAATTTGAATCATGAAACTTATTTTTAATGTATCACACCTCACATTACATGTTCAATAATTGTTTTTAATATCATTATTTATTGTTTATATGACTAAATGATGAGAGGTTCATGAATAAGTGGTGGAAATGGGTACAAGAAAAGAGGATACAAATGGATGTCATGGTTAAGGAGTTCAAATTCTAATTTATTTTATTTTTGTAAAGATTTGAATCTTTGAAGACCAAGAGGTTGAGTGATTTGAACAATTTCTACCTAACTTAGGGTTACGAAATTCCAAATTTGATTCATTTCATTATTATAAATGTATCACTTTATTATTAGTACCTGACGAGTACTATTGATTTCATTAGAGAGCATTTTAGCGACCTACTTATGGGCAATCATCAAATAAAGGAGGCAATTTGATTAATTTTTGTTCAATTTCCCTATGTCAATAGATGCATGGGTAATAGTTAATAATTTGCCTATTAATATTAACTGTCAAATAGTTCCTATGATTGGAGCCAATGGGATGGTTGTGTTTTGAAATATGTTTGTGGTTTGCCTTTGACAAGCATAGAGAGGAGGCATCTGGTTATGGAGGATAGGGAGAGTTTTTACATGTTGGGAAGAGCCAAATGGTAGATTCCCCTATAGTTTCATGGCAATGAGAAGCTAGTGAAGGTGAGTGTTTTTGAAATGCCCTTATTTATTTCTCTTGGGAGGCTTATGCAACATGGATTTTGTTTGTTTTCCATTTTCTATCTACAGGAATAGTGATTAGTGGTTTATAAACCCTGGGTTAACAATAATACCTATTCAAATTTGATGAGAAGTTACAGGAAAAAATAAATAAGAGTGTTGTCACACGACCAAATAGATTTGGAACCACATTCAATGTTACATGGAGATGAGGTTTTGGTAGAAATATTTTTTTTACCATTTTTCAATTTTTATTTTGACATATGGTTCAAAAACGTTTGTGTTAGAGATTTTTATTTAGCCTGGCATTGGTAAAAACTCGGAAGCAGCTTTTTGAGTTCCATTATGTCTCTCCCCTATAGAAGGAACATGAGCCCTAGTCATCATAGCTTTACCCTCTTCATTTTCCATTTCATAAAAAACTACCTTCACTCTTATTTTGTGCTTATCCATTGTTAAAGCCACCACAAATAGGTACTTGCCTACTAGATCTCCATTGGTAGAAGATTGTGCTAAAAACACCACCTCCATATTAATTTCCTCAGAGTTTTACTTAGGGTTTTATTTATCATGCTATAGAAGCTTATCATTGCTTAAGGTTTCATGCCATTTTTTAAATTTTCATTTTGGCATATGGTTTAAAGTAGTCTACATTGGAGCTTTTTCATTAGCTCGGCATTGGCAAAAACCCTAAAGTAACTGCATAGGTTCCATTATGTGTAGAAATTTGTGCATCTATAAAGCATTTGAATTTTTCAAACACCAAAAAATAATGGACCTCTTATTTGGCCAAATTTGGTCTCTCTCCTATAGAAAGAACAAGGGTCCTAGTTGTCATAGCTTTACCCTCTGCATTTTCCCTCTCATAAAAAACTACCTTCACTCTTATTTTGTGCTTGTCCATTATCCAAGCCACCACAAATAGGTACTCACCTATTACATCAGATTGTGTCAAAAAGATCACCTCCATATTAATTTCCTCTGAGTTTTGCTTAGGTTTTACTTATCATGCTATAGACCCTTCTCTTCACTTAGGGTTTGCCCCCTTTTTTATTTTTTTATATTTCTTTTCATCTGTACTCTATAGAAGGAAATTTGTAATTATTGGCGTTGGAACATATTCTTTGTAGTACAAATTCTAAGGTTTTTTCTAGATAAAATATTGTCTTTGTAATGCTTATGTGGCATCATTTGGTCTTTGCACAGGGTTTGCCTCTATTTTTCTCATACAACCAAGGTTTTTCTATCTCTCTTTCCATGCAGTCCATTTTTTGTTTATCCATTAATTTTTTTTGCTTTTTTTGGCTGGCCTCTAGCATATTCCTTATTTTTTTTGGTTATTATGTACACTTTGGGTTTATATTTTTTACTTTACTTACTTACAAATATGATGTAGGGCATAATTGATTCTATTCTTCTTTGCATTGGAGCTTGTTTCTTTAACTTGTAGATATTGGACAAGGGATGGGCGATTTGCCTTTTCAATATTTTAATGTTTATCTTGAGTTTCCTTTGCATATGCTATAATCTAAACATATGATAAGCAGAGTATTTTGTGTTTCAAGTGTGTACCTGTATTAAGCTATTGGTTCTTTTTAGTTCCTTCATCAAATTAGCTTTGTCATCAAATGAAGATTTATGGATAAAATTGTGTAGCTTTGTCATGTCTGAATCATTGGCAATGCAGATCTGTTTGGTATGTTATTGTACATAATAGAACCTTACAATTCATAAATAGGTGTACCAATTGCAGAAGGTATTCTGCAAACCTAAACCTCTTTTGCTAGCCTTATTGTATTGCCATAAATACTTTGTTGGGTTGTGTATGTTGTACAATTTGTTTTGAAAATCTATGGACATGAAATTTACATAGTAGCTATAGAAAAAACTAATGCTTTGTATCTCTCATCTATTCAACAAGCATATGCAAATGTAGAGTATTGGGCAGCCCTCAATCTTAAATTTTAATGCCATCCACGATTTGAAGCTAATACATTATAAATCGAAGCATGAATTGGGTAGCTCTGAATGTTTAACTCTTCAAAGTATTCCAAGCACATAGTGGTGATCAACGAAACATTACGCTGAGGAGAAATTGAGTACAGGAATAAGCCATTTGTGTTACAGTAATTTATTAAAAAACAAAGGACTAACAACTTGAAAAGAAAAAAAAGACACAGGAAGATGTGCATACCAGATATCCTCGGAAAACAGTCTGAATCCTTATTGTTGCCTGTCGTTCTCTGCCTGAGTAAAGGGATAAAGGTCCATTGCTTGTCAAGCGGACCTCAACGACTGCTGCCTCTACAGATACCACAGCTGCATCAGCTGCAGCTGCTGTAGCAGCAGCTACAGCTACTGCATGCATGTTCTGCTCATTCCCTGAGTCCAACATATACCTTTTTTATCTGTATGGTACCCCGTTCTCTCTGTTCTTCGAGGACTTTCCAAAGCTCCACCTTCTTTTCTCCATTGTATTGGAAAGAGGGTTAGGAGGGGCTTGTTTAGGCACTTTTTTTCCACCCAATAAATTCCTAAACCATCTACTAGTCCTTCCCATTATGACCCTTTTGACCAAGTAAATCCGCAATGCTGAATCTACCGGAAGTAGAAAGGAGTGTCCCAATTTCTACTCAGAACAACTCAAATTTGGCTTGTGAAACAGGCATAAGCTTTACTAGGCCATTCTTTTACTAAGAGTAAGTTCTTAATGGTAAATATAAAAAGGCAGCTACAACAACATAATTTCTACCCACAAATTTGGCTTGCGGAGCAGGCAGGAGTTAAATATGAATCTCACCAAATTGGGGAAAACGAGAATAAATGTGGAGGAGAATAATCCAACATCAAAATCCGAAACGAAGTGCTAAGTAACATGTGCCCAAGTGCATGGATGGAACAAAAGACCATGAGAAATTAGACTGGACTGTGCAGTATCTCGTATTGACCGAAGAGGATTCTCTCACATCATCATCATAGGTCTAACGCCCGATATGTAGGCCTAATTAACTTCATATAACTAACCCCAAAAGGATAAAGCTCCTAAATCTCCCGAAAATTCTATTATAAATTATTACATAAAATGCCTACAAGAACAGACAGAAAAACTCGCAGATGTCTCTAAAATGCCTAGCTCATTAGTATTACCTCCAAATGACGCATATACGACCCCCAATGTTCTGGAAGGCCCGGTATTATTTAAGAAATGGTCCGTGGAAAAGCTGCAATAGAGGACAAAGGGACATCTCTGAGCTTCTCTGTTGCAGATGCCTAGTGCATAGGGAAGCAGAAACAAAAGGCCAAGAACAAAACATACAACAAAATAACCAGGTAGGTACTACTTGAAGGCCTTAAAAAAGATTCGTAGAATCTTGTGAAGACATTATTTTGTTGACGAACACAACCAACAGAACCCAAATTGATGAAAATCACCTTCTAGGATACCTGCAGCCTAATAAGAATTAGAGCTTGTTTAAGAAGAATGTCTCTCTCCACCAGGCAAGTTATTCTCTTATATGCTTAGACATCTTTATGTATTGTACATTGCGAAATGTAGAATTTTAAATAAAATTAAATCACAGTCAAATATATGCAATATTCATAATAGAAGAAATAAGAATTGCAAAAATAAAAAATACTTCTTCAAAAAATTGGAATCATTCTCCTTTTTCTTGAAAATAAAGATCAATTACAATGTATTAATAGAATTGCATGTGAACATGTTTTTCTAATTATTAAATAAAATATTTTAAATTTTTATAAATAATAATTTGCATGTAATATCAACTAAAACTAACTCTAGCCTTTCTAAGGCTTTATTTTTTCTAAAAATATATTAACTAAAAATTAACTAACTATCTAAATTTAGGTCCAAAAAAACTATTCATGCAAACTAAATTTACACTAATAGTCTAAAAATAGAACTGAGTGAATTGCACTTCAGCATCACTTTTCAACATACTCCCCATTGATGCTAAGTGGGCTCACAATTTGATCTCAAAACTGATCTATTGCAACTACTTTCATGAAAATATATGTGAACTGTTCTTTAGTGTTGATGTATTTCAATTCTACTACCTTCATTTGCACTAAATCTCGGATAAAATGATGTTTTAAATCAAAATGTTTTGTCCTATTGTGATGGACTGGATTCTTGGCCAATTTAATATCACTAATGTTATCATAAAAAATAACTGTGGACTAAACTTGAATCTCTCTAATTTCTTCAAGAAGTTTTCTAAGCCATAATGCTTGTGTACATGCTGAAGTGATTGAAACATACTCTACTTTTGTAGAAGAAAGGGAAACTATACTTTGCTTCTTTGAACTCTAAGTAATCAAACTAGAACCAAAAGAAAAACAATTCCCAAATGTTGACTTTCGATCATCCAAACTACCTCCCCAATCAGAATCACTAAAACCAACAAGATTGAACCTTTTAGAAGTGTAGTAATGAATACCAAAGTCTAGAGTGCCTTTCACATAACTCAAAATTCTCTTGACTACCTTCATATGTATTTTTGATGGCTCTGCCATGTACCTTGAAACAAGTGAAACTGAATAAGCAATATTAGGTCTTGTATGAGTTAGAAACATTAAGCTTCCAATAATACTTCTATAGGTTGTCTCATCAACTCTTTTAGCACCATCATCTCTACACAACAAAACTCTATAAGCAACTAGAGTGGAGATTGGTTTACAATCAACCATATCAAATTTCTTCAACATATCTTTAGCATACTTTGTTTGATAAATAAATTTTTTATTCTCCCCTTGATAAACCTCCATTCCTAAAAAATATTTCATGAGGCCTAAATCTTTCATCTCAAATTCATTTATCATGGAAACTTTGAATTCATCCTTCATCATAGAATTGCTACCCATATACAAGTCAACATACAAACTTACAATTAGAATATCATTACCTTTTTTTTATAGTAAAGGGTAGGTTCACTCTTACTTATTTGAAAGTCATTCTCTTGAAAATATCCATCAATCCTAGCATACCATGCTCTTGGTGCTTGTTTGAGGCCATACAAAGCCTTCTTTAACTTGTAGACATGATTTTATTTTCCTTTCACTTCAAAACCTTATGGTTGTTCCACATATACTTCTTCTTCTAAGTACCCATTCAAGAAGGCACTTTTCACATCCATATGATGGATGCTCCAATAAGTTTGAGCTGCTAATGAAATCAACATTCTAATGGTCTCTTGTCTTGTTACTGGTGCAAATATCTCTTCATAATAAATGCCATACTTCTATGTGAAGCCTTTAGCAACTAATCTCACCTTATGCCTTTCAACACTTCCATCAATGCTACACTTAGTCTTGTAGACCCATTTGGTGCCAACCTTCTTCTTGTCATGTGGAAGCTTTGTAAGCTCCCAAGTGTCATTCCTATGAATATAATCCATCTCTTCTTGCATTGCTTGCATTCAAACCTCATTAGTATATGCATCTTCAAAACATGATGGTTCAAAATCAGCCTTGGTAAGTAAAGCAAAATTCAGTGTCTCACCTCTTGGATTTTCTTCATGTGCTTGATTTGAACTCCTTTGATAAATGTCACTCAATCTTCTTACCTTCCTTTTATAACTAGGACTTGAATATGGACTTACACTTGGAATTGAATAAATAGATGAGGGGTTACTTGGTGGATTTGTAGCACTTGGAACAGAAATATTAGTGGGCTGCCCATGATCAATATCATCCATAATAACTTCATTTAAAATAAATTTTGACTTCTCCATATGGCCTTTTTGATGACTATAAACTCCCCCTTCATCAAAAATCACATCTCTTGACACAATAAGCCTATTAGTGAGAGGATTATATAACTTGTAAGCCTTACTTTCCTCACTATATCCAACAAAAATACATGACTCACTTTTGGGATCTAAATTTTGCCTCTTTTGATCAAGAACATGAACATAGGCTAAGAAACCAAAAACTTTAAAATAATTAACATTTAGCTTTTTCTCATACGAGGCTTCATACGGAGTCATCCTGTCAAGTGCACTAGTGGGACTCCGAATGAGAATATATACTATTGTAGTAACTGCATCTCCCCAAAAAGAATTGCTTAATACCTTTGTTTATAGCATGCTTCATGCCATCTCCACCACTGTATGATTCTTCCTTTTAGCTACACCATTTTATTGAGGTGTGTATGCAGTGGTGAGTTATCTTCTAATGGCATATCACAATAACCTTGAAAGGCTTTTGAACAAAATTCTCCTCCATGATCAGTCCTTAAGCATTTGATTTTGCACCTTTTGTCATTTTCTACAAGGGATCTAAACCTCTTGAATGTCTCAAGAGCTTCACCTTTGGTCTTCAAAAAATAAACCCAACACTATTGTGAGTAATCATCATTAAAAGTAATGAAATATGATGAATTACCCAAACTCTTTGTCTGCATAGGACCACAAATATCTGAATGAACTAACAGGAGTGGATAATGAGCCCTCCATGCATTGCCTTTTGAAAATTTCTCTTTTTCATGTTTTTATTTAGCACATCCTTCACAAACTTCCTTGTGCTCTTCAACCTTAGGCAAAGCAGAAACTAATGCTTTTGATGTTAGAATCTTCAAACTATGAAAATTTAAATGCCCATACTTGAGATACCACAACCAACTTGTATCCTCATATGCTATATTGACAAGGTTCTTGTTATATTCACCAAACTTCAATGGAAACATCCTATTCTTTGTCATAGGCACAACTGTTACCACCCTATTTCCTTGATTTTTATCATAAATTATACATTGTTGATTTTCAAATACAATTTTATAATTATTCTCACATAATTGTTCAACACTCAACAAATTATGCTTTAACTTTAGAGTGTAATAAATGTCTTTAACACTCTTCATACCTTCTTTTGTATGGACTTCCATAGCTCCTTTTGCAACAACCTCGAATGATTTGTCATCACCAAGCTTGATCTTAGATTTAAAACTTTCAACCATTATAGAAAAAAGTTTTTCATTCCCCGACATGTGGTTAGAACATCCCACATCTAAATACCAAACATCTTTAGAAACGTTTTCAGCTTTGTCATAAGATAAAAATAAATTATCTAGAGGATTCTCATCACCTTCTTGAGCATAATGAACACTTTTATCATTATTACCTTCTTTTAATCTACACTCATAATTAAAGTGGCCATCCCTGTTACAATGATAACATTGGATATATTTTTTTATCAAATAAGCCTCTACCTCTTCCTCTAAAACCACTTCTTCCTCAAAAACCACCTCTGCCTCTATTTCCTCTTGAGTAATTCTGATTTTGGCCTCTACCTTGGCCTTGATTACTTTTGATGCTACTATTGGCATCTTCATTCTTTGTGATTTGTAATTTGGAGAAAAAACCTTTCTCGTCACTTTCCCCAAATGAATCTCTCAATCTTTCTTCATGAGACATCAAAGATCCAACTAGATGATCAAATTGAAGGGTAGACAAATTCTTGTTTTCTTTTATGATTATGGCAACATGGTTCCACCTTGGTGTGAGAGTCCTGAACACTTTTTTAATCACAACCTCATTGTTTATAATTTCACCAAGTGTAGCCATCTTATTGACCACATCTTTTACTCTGACACAATAGGTACTCACACTTTTAACTTCTTGCATCTTCAAATTCTCGAATTCTCTCTTCAATGTCTGTAACTTAACAACTTTGACTTAATCACTACCTTGGTAAGCTTATTTTAGAGTCTTCTAAGCATCCTCTATTGTCTTTGCTCCTGCAATTCATGGAAATAGGCTCTTATCTAGAGCTATTTGAATATGAAATAAGGCTTGAGCATTCTTCTTCTTAGCCTCCTTCTTAGCTATTTTATCATTTGTTGTGAGGGCATTCCAATCCACTGGCTTTGCATAACCTAATTCAATAATCTCTCACAAATCTTTTCCTATCAAAAAAGTCATCATTTTGATACACCAATAATCATACGCATTTCCATCAAATTCTGGAATAGGCAAGGAGTTAGAATTTGACATGATAAAATTTTGGCAAAATTCCAACTACTAAATCTTTAACCCAAAAAAAAAAAACCTGCTCTGATACCAGATGTAGAATTTTAAATAAAATTAAATCACAGCCAAATATATGCAATATTCATAATATAGAAGAAATAAGAATTGCACAAAATAAAAAATACTTCTTCTTAAAAAATTGGAATCATTCGCCTTCTTCTTCTTGAAAATAAAGATCAATTACAATATATTAATAGAATTACATGCGAACATGCTTTTTTAATTATTAAATAAAATATTAAATTATTCTCTTATATGCTTAGACATCTTTATGTATTGCACATTACGAAATAGGTTGGAATGAATTGTTTAGGTAGCTATGATTTCGCTTGCTTGAAGCATAGATAAAAAGTCCAATTTCCCTTGTGAGCCTATGGTATTGCTCTTACACCAATTAAATGTTTTATTCCGCTGTTTCTGTCACAAGATTTCGTGTCTCACGCAATATTTTATGTTTTCTGTTGTACCTTACATTTATAGGCTTCCATTGGCGTTAACTTATCTTCTGACCTATGCAAGTGTTTTTTTTGGTGGACTCTGATATTCTAGCATTTTTTCCCAAGGCTAAAGTTTTGCCTACATCGTTCACAATGCCCATAGCGACTGAACATGACAAAAGTTAAAAATTCTCAAGATGATCGATTTCGAAGTATGAAGCTGATTAAAGACCATAAGTTATAAACAATTATTCAAAAATAAGCCGCGGGTTATATTTATATTCGAAAAGACTACATAAAACTTTAAAATAATATTATTTCTAATTAGAGGTAATAAATTATGCTGACTGCAACCTACTTATTCATCTGGGCCTTACAATCAAAAGATCAATTTATACCTTACCAACTCTTGCAGACCCCCCACAATGCAATTAAATATAAAAGACAACTTATATCGAAATCCAACCTGTTGGCACATGAAGGCTCCTACAACCTTCACGATGTAGGAAAAACATCATCTTCCACATTTGTTCATATTTAGATTAGCCTGAAAACAACTCACACTATAAATAAATAAATAAGTAAAACATTAACACCGACACACAAAACAATCCGATGGTTTTCAACAACATCATATTTCAATGTCCATCGTACTCTTTGGGCTGCTATCACGGATTTATTGAATTGAAAAACACTTCTATACCCAAACTTAGGCAGTCTAGTAACAATTACAAATACGTTATTTGCTGCCAGGCTGTTTGCACTTATACAAAAACCATTTAATGAAACCCCAAAAAAAAATATGAAGTAAATGTAGTTGACTTTGAAAGGTTTGGACCACCGAACATGGCATTAGCCATTTGTTATGCCTCTATCATATATAGAGTAAAAGTTGTGTCAGCCAATTTTGGTCCACACATCAAGTTTTTCCTTGGATTGAATAGATGAGCAAATATTCTGATTGAGTGAATGATCAAATGATTTGTATAAGATTTGAAAGATCAGACCGTCATACAGAAATGAGCAAAGCAAGCTAGTTTCACATTTGACATATACACTTGGGAGCCTCTTAGGCCAAAAGAAATGCATGGACATGATGTCCTTCATGCCCTAATCTTTCTCTGCAAATTTCATCTCTCGATGAGTTCTTTATCTCAAGATATAAGTCTTCAAAGTTTAGATTGCAGAACAAAACATTTGCATGGATGTTAATTTTAAGCTCAGCAATTAACCATTCGGTGTTTAAAGTGTGATGGTCGCATAGACATCATTGATGGTCATGTAGATGCCATTAACGGTCACGTGGACATCAAAATAAATATCGACAATTATCCATTAGGGTTTAAATATTTATGGTTGTGCAGAAGTCAATGATAGTCATGCAGGCGTCAAATGACAAGCATGCAAACATCAATTTTAAGCCATGGTAGATAGCCATTTCGATTCAAATAGTCCAAATATCAATGGCTAGGATTCCATCATACTTCAAGATCTAATGGAACGAAAGCAAGGATGGTGTTAATGGGTCCAGGTAGATCGATGAACCACATTTGATCGTGCAAATCAATATTGACGGTCTGAGAGGAGTCAAAAGGTCAATGGGCCCAAGTTAGATAGTCAATAGCTAATGAGCAAAGACAAGACCAAGAAATTTTTGACGGAGATCAAAGAAGCAGTTTTTTGACCTAGGTAATGAAATATATAAGAACCAAGCTCGAATACAATCCAAGTGGAGCCAAATGAATATTTTGAGCCCAAGGCTGCCATTAAATCTTAGTCAAGCTCTAGGTTTGAGGGTTTTTAGACCTACAGACTTAGTCTTTTGAAGTTGTAATATCCTTTCATGATCATGTTCACTATTCTTCAAAGGAGATCCATGTATGCAAAGAGTTATTGGATTCCATCATACACAGAGGCACAATAGGTCCTTTTGAACCTAATATAGATCAATTTGGGCTACTAGTTATTTAATCAATATAGACATGTTGAGGTGGAGGTATTGACTATCTAAAAACCAATAAAGAAGATTGGTTTTTAGTCTATAATAGATCCATGTTAAGGATTTTTAGTAAAGAGAACACCAAGGTATAAATATAATATTCAAATCATCCACAATTTAGTAGGAACGTACAACTGTCTAAGGCAAACTAAGCATGGCTTTGTTAGTTCCAAGATATGAAGAATTTGTCCTCATCAATAGATCAAGTAGAAAGTGATGTAGAGTCTTGAGATGGAGATCTGGTGGTTGGATAAAAAGTAGTGGAGTATTCAATTCTTTTGCAGAGCCTTTAAAGTTTATTCTTTCTTGATAAGATCATGACTCAACATCTTTGAGTTGGTGTTAATCTATCAAGAGTGGTTAGACCTCATTTAATATTTTCTGCTTGCACACCTCCCTCTCTCTCCTTCCTTTTTCTATATATACAAGATTTTAAGCCTTGAAATGAATCCCTCTCTTGGGTATGACTAGACTCTACCAAGATTGAGCTTTGTAACCTCTTGAGATGAATATAAGACTATTTTCATATTTTATTATTCTAGTATAGTGTATTCATGTTAGTTTGATTCGCATATATGGTAGAAATTTGTCTATTGTCAAGTCTTAATCTCACCTAGTTACTAGTTATCTTATTATGCAAGTCATGTTTAGTGTTTAATATCATTTGATTGAAGCCAACATGTAGATACATTGACTAGTTAGTGCCTTAAATCAAGCCTCTCCATCACTTCCCTCAGGGTTTGATCACTTGGTGAACCTCTACATGAAATGTTGATGAATAATAGATAGTTAGAGTTGTAGATTCAATCTTTTGTTTATTTTGTTAGTATTTTCTAAAAGTTCAAATAGAGTGGATGAATAATAAATTTAGTTGTATCACCAACATTATCTTAGATTTCCCTTTTAGTTATCTTTCTCTCCCTTTTCCCCAACAATCAGTTGGATTTTATGGAAATGAGATAAATAATGCATCAAAGGAGCTAGCCTCATTAAAAATCCTAGAGTTCTGACCAGAGTTTAGGTAACCCATAGCATAGGGTAATTCCCATGTGGGACTATATTTGGGTAGAGGAATTGAACAACCCTTTGATTAGCTAGGGTGCAATCTATGTCTACAATAGGTTGAAATTCATAATAAATGACTCCTTAGAATTCTATCATTTCTATTCCAAGAAAATGGTGTCATTATAGCCACTAATTTACTTGCAATCTATGAGAGCCTTCGATATGAAAAATTGAATATTTTTCCTTTACAAACTACTTCTAAAAATAGCAACAAAGTAGGAATCCATTTCTTCTTGCATGGAATAAAATGTGGGATTTGTTAAGGCACCACCATAATTATATTGTAATGTTTTTTGCATATTGCTTTCCATGCCATTAAGAAGCCTATATAACTAAGTAAATATTTATTGATAAAGATTTTCATGGTTATAAGTTAAATAAGTTTTAAATTTATGATAAATATTAAAAATAATACCATCCAGTAAATAATCACAAAGTGAAACCCATTTCATAACATTAAATTTTAGTGAATGCTTGTGATAATTGTGCTTCTTCTTAATTGCATTATGTTGATGCATCTATTTGATTGTTCTAAATTATGTGGGTTGCCCGTATGAACCCACAAGTAAAACATCTACAAGTGTAAACACATTATGTAGATTTTATTCTTTGCTTCAGAATGCATGAATATAGATTAACAAATAAATTTGAAGTTAGCGGCAAATTTAGCTCACTTTGCAATGTTTGGACCATCAAATATGGCATTTGCCATTGGTTATGCCTCCATCATCTACAATAAATGTTGAAATGCATAAAAATTGACTCATTATATTTTTATCATTTCTAATCCAAGGAAATGGTGCCATTGCAGCCACTACTTTACTTGCAATCTATGGGAGCATTCAATATGAAAAATCTATATTATATTTTTCCTTACAAACTACTTCTAAAAACAACAACAATGTAGGAATCCATTTCTTCTTCCATGGACTGAAATGTGGGATTTGTTAATGCACCACTATAATTATATTGTAAAGTTATTTGCATACTACTTTCCACAATATTAAGAAACCTGCATAACTCAGTAAGGATTTATCAATAGATATTTGCATAGTTCTAAGTTAAACAAGCTTGAAGAAGATTCCCTACTGCATTGTCTGAACTTTTGCACTAGCATAAATGAAGAAAATTTTAGAAACACAAATATTTTTCTTGTCTCTATATAGTTTTTATAAATAATTGCATCTTTTGTTTCTTTTAATAAAAAAAATAACATTGGTAAATAAAATTTCAATATCGAGACACTTAACACACTATCTGTATATTCTATGAAAATGGACTCCCCATCCAACTAAGAATAATAACTGGTACCCTCCTACATTTCAAAATGTGCAATGGTTAAGGAGGAAAATAGAACTAATGAGTCTTAACTACTCCAAGAATCAGAGGATTTGTGATTGTATCTTTGGCATAAAGTGCGAGGTAGAGGGTCTATCATTAGGTGCATACAACATTTTACTTTAGAAAAAAATTATAGAAATGTGTAAAATAACTCTAAACAAAAGTAATGGACCTAGGGTTATTATTGCGATATTTATGACTACATCTAATGATTAAATTAATGGGTTTCTTGATTTTATGGAAATAGCCACTACAATAGAGACTATGGTCAATGGATATAACATGTTTTTATTATAATCAGTATTAGATGGTTGCATTTTTTTATTGGTTTTTATTCATAATATTGCATTTGAAGAATGCAATTTTACTTATTTTTTAACATGTTATCAGACATAATTTCTTTCATTCTTATGTGCATTGGAGCAAGCATTATCTTCTTTGCATTGAAGATATTGCACAAGGTACAAGCAATTGTCTTCCCATTCTTTTAATTAACATTGAAAAAAATTAAAAGTTGGATTGAAAACCTGTTTCGCATTTGTGAATACCATGAAAATACAAAGGAACAAGAAAGAAGGAAAAACACTTATTGTTTTAATAGAGGTGGATACATATGAAATTAAACCACAAACATAGATATCATACATTGATGATGTTTAAAAAATAATCATCCTTTTTGAGTTAATTCATTGAAATATAATGTAGGTAATTGTATTTTTGAGACAATTCAAGTGTTATTAAATTTTCATTATGCATCAAATGAATTGTACAATAGAATGATATATTTTTATTAATCATGTTTACATAATCATGATTCAAGTACACAATGGTCATATGAATATGAATTGTATTCTGGCATGTTATATGATTTGCATGGTATATATGACAAGAGTATATACCTAGAGAGAATGTGAATTTTAGTAAATAACATAATGAATGTAGGTCTACCTAGACTATGGGGTGATACATTCTACATTAAGTGGGTTATATAGTGTTTAAACATATCAATTTTATTGTGGTCTTTAATGCAAAAGTGGAAATACTTTCATTTTAGTAAAAAATCATTAACTCTTGCATATTCCATATTGTTTCATGATAGGAATCCAACTCATGGTCACTAAGAACCATTTCTTACAAGAAGAGTGGAAGGCTCCACTCATCAAACTATACATAATATATTATCAAATGTGTGTACAAACTTTTAGGTACATGAAATGCAATTGAAAATGAAATACAAAGGTATTAATTGCATAAAACAAGCCCATTTGTTCATAATTGTGGATAAATCTTATTTAATGCAATAATTTTTTTGAAAAAATAAAATTTTGATGTGCTATCATTATGACATTATATTTCCCAATCATTTTCAAATGCAATTTTCACAGTAGACAAATTTGCAATGGAATGCTTGGAAACATGCAAATCAGAATTCATAGAACCTAATAGTAAAACCATTATAAATTGGAAAGCATATATTGATATGTTGGGAGTTCCATATGAACAAATTCAAGTAGAAGGTGGACATTTATGTTTGCTATGGCTTTCAAATATCTTATAAATTAAGATCTAGAAATGGTCAACAACAATTGTAATGATGTCAAACGTATATAGCAATTTCTCAAATGCAAAGCACATATATAATGTGATTTCATTTGAATAAAAGACAAGTCATATTCAATATGAGCCATTGTAAAGAACCCATGAAAAATCAATTGGTTCTTATCAATCTAGCATATCTATCCATACACTAAAAAAAATGTGTTCAACAAATGGACATGGAATAGACAAATGCAAGACAATATGTATTGAAGCAAATAGAAATACAATTGTCAAACCAATGCAAACATTTAAGAATACTAAAGAAACATAAAAAATAGAAACTAAAATTTGATGACCAATGACACAATGTACTTCACTATGTTTGCTAAAAATTTGAGAATAAAAAAACCTATCACATGTGACACAACAAAAGATTAGGAAACTAGAAGTAATTAACATTAGAAACATGTCAATAGATCCAAAAATAAAAAATAAAACATGTGACAAATCAAAGCGAATGACACTGGATTCTTAAATGACAAAACACACATCATTACATTCTTTGAAAGCAAAAATACACAAAATTAGATATAATGAGCATAAAAAAAATAGAAACTGATCAAGTCAAAAGAACAAATATAATATATCTAGAAGTAATTACTGACAGACCTACTTATCCATCTTTTCCATGTGAAAGCTTACATTTCCATAGAGATGTTGATCTTAACAATGCTATTATTGACATTTTCTCTTTGATCACTGCTAAATCAAAATTCAATAGAAAATAATTGGAAGGAAACATATATAAGCAATGCAATTTAGATATTGAAAATGGGAAAGTGCCCATGTTTGCCTCACCTTTTCAAATACAATAAATTAACCAATACAAGCAATTCAGACATTAAATTATTTTGAAAAAAGACTACTTTTCATGTATATGACTTTTGCAAAAATAAGGCAACTAGGATATAAACGAGTAAAAATAGGCCTTCTTTGAACAATTAGAAATTTTATTATTAATTTTGATCATATCCAAAAAGCATTACCTTGGGAAATAAAAAATGGCAATCAAACAATTGTAATTATAGTTAAATAGAAATTAGAATGTGATAATGCATATTTGAGTTGACATATCAGACTTGCATGTGTGATGAATGCACTAGCTGAGATTTATAAAATGCCTTTGTATATGCAAGAGGAAGTGATTATTGATAAATATTGACTACATATCTTCCAGGGACAAATTTCCCAAAGATCAAAAGAGATTCAAAATGCTAAAGATATTGACCAGGATCCAATTGGGGCTGAATTAGAACTAATTACAAAATCAATTGTTCATGGATTTGATAATTCACATTCAATAAATGACTTTGAAGAGAACATTATTCAAATAGCACTATCTTAAGGCTTTAATCTATTGGGTATTTTCTAAGATAGGTACTCATAAGAAATGAACTTCCCAACTTTATACTATGGTTTTGCTCAACCAAATGATGTTATGGAAGCTTTTTCCAACCAAAAAATTGTAAAGTGGGAACTGTTACATCAAGATAATGAAATTGTAACTCATATCACAAATCACTTCTTCAAAGCAATTAAAATTATAATATGATAAGTTTACAGTTACACATGAATATGTATAAGAAAAGGCAAATTGAATGGGAAAAAAAATTGTATGTAAGAGACCTTAAAAAAGACAAATGTAGAAAAGATCTTGAAATCTCCAATAGGTTTCCTCTACTTAAAAAACATTTGAATATCCTGTAACTATTTAGAAGAAATGAAAAAAACATCTTTGTAAAGATAAGGTAATTAGGGCCACCTGCATTTTTCATCATACTAACGAGCGTAGATCATGTTTGGAATCCATTTTGAATTGCATTAGCTAATATGAATAGAAAAAAAAACCCAACATAATGAGAATATATGCTTATAAAATATGGATTTGATGATAAGAAAGAATCTGGTAATTTGCATCTATTATTTCAATCAAGAAATAAATGCATTTAAGAAGATAATGTTGAAAAATAAGCAATTCTTTGGTGACATTGTTGATTATTTTTTCATAAATGAATTTCAATATAGAGGAAATGAACACATTCACTTTATGCTTTGGATATGTAATACACTAATCTATAACCAATGGTCAAATACTAAAGTTGAATCAGTTGTGAGAAAATACATATCTTGTGATTCATCATTGTTAGATGAGACATTAATGGAAATATAAATCCATCATCATAAAAAACATGTAATAAGTACAAGAAGTCATGCTACATATTCAAATTTCCACTACCTCTAATAGACAAAATAATAATATTAAAACTTTATAAAATACCAAACAAGAAATCATAAGGGATTCTAAAATATTTTTGAAATCACTAGAAAATAAAAAGCATGAAAAAAATACAAATTTGACATGTTCTTTAAAATAAAAAGGTTAACTATGGAAATTTATATGAATCTACTATGACCAGTTACTACATACCCTTTAATTATTTTGAAAAGACACCCAGTAGACATGTGGACCAATACTTTTACAATTGGTGTTCCCCATCTTTGGTATGTAAATACAGATTTACAATACATTTTTGATGCATACTCAGTTTTAAGGTACTGCACATCTTATATGACTATGTTGGATCACAAACTAATAATGTATTTCTCAAAGTGTAAGAATAACCATTGGAAAAAAATGAGACTAAATTCCAATTTATATGAAAACTTGGTAACACCTTAACTGTCAACAAATGTCCAATTGATAAGTAGTGCACATAGTGCTATCACTGCCACTGCATTATGGCTCTAGGAAAACTATTCTTATAAAAAAATAACCATTGGCAAAGAGAACATTTGTTTTGAAAAGCCCTAAATTGTTACCACAGGAGCATGATGACTCCAAAAATTTAATGTGTGCTTTGGTCATGGACCAATACAATGGAAGACAATGTAATGTTATCATAAGAAAATCTATAGAACATGTAATCTTAGTAGAATATTTACCTTATTATGTAGGAACAAGTAGAAATATGAAGAGATGTCAAAAGCCACAAATCATATGCTATGTGAGGTACAAAAAACACATTAACGCTTAAAACTACTATAGATAAAAAATGATGTTGTTCATACCATATCAAGAACCAGAAAAAACATTGAAAAAAAAATTACAAAGCGTGCCTCACAACTTACCTTGCACACTTTAAATTCATACAAAATACAGAGGCTAAATTCATAGTGCAATTGTAGAAAAAAATGGGTGACATCGACATTGTCACTATGCACATGCATAAAGTGAAAATAATTATATTTGACATTGAAAATAATAATGAATTTTATTAATGTTTTACTATGAATGATGAATATGATATTGGTGCTGATATGAATAAAATTATGAAAAAGCAACCAACAAAAACCTGACCACTAAGAAAATTCAAAATAGTTAGGCAACCATTTGTAATAAGTAAATATGAGTATTTTGATTCACAAAAACAATTTAAATCTGAACAATAATAAATTTTTAAAGTTGTTACAATAAGAAAACAAATTTATCCAAATAAAACAATTCACATATTTTTAATAGGGGGAGCTGAAAAAGGAAAAAAATATATGACAAAAGTAATTTACCAAGAACTATGTCATTTTTAAAAGATACAACTTAATAGTGACCCTCTAAAAGCCAAAGACATTTTGATTGCAAATATTGGCAAAGCTACTTATAATGTAAATGGTACAACTACTCACTCAGTTTTCCAATTACCATACAAAATGTCAAAAATGCTTCTAATTGATTCAAATAATCTAGATATTATCTGCAAGAAGTATGAACAACTTCATGTAATAATTATTGATGAGGTATATTTAATAGGTATTTGAATTATTTATAACATAGACAAAAGGTTACATGAATTTATCCACACACCAACAAATCCATTTAGAAACCTAGATGTCATTTTATGTGGTGATTTTAGCCAGACACAACCTATTCTTGACAATTGTATATTCAAAGAATGTATAATTCAAAGTGACAAAATATTATACGCAATTTGGGTTGAACATTTGAAAATGATTTCAACTCCAATAATTAATGAGGAAACTAGGTATTTAATTTGTATCGATTCTAAACTGCATAAGAATAAACAATGCAACAATAAGAAACATTGAACACTTAAATCAACTCTACCATAGAATTCCTTCACTTGACCCAACATTTTCATACCTATTTCATGGAAACAAATATGTCAAGATTGATAAAAATAAAATGTTGAATGTTTTTCAAGGAGGAACATATACACAAACTGCAACTGACCACATATAAATTGATGAAATTAAAAAGAACTATACACCTAGTAAAAATCAATTTTATCCAAGAAAATAACTCTAAGAAAAAAATCCTAGTTAAGATATATTTAGGAAATTACAATACACAAGATGGCTTAGTCAATGGTGCAAATGGAATTTTCCAATATTATATAGGCACATCACCTAAAATTATATGGATATAGTTCCATAATGCCAATGTAGGCAAATTACAATGAAAAATAATGGAATCCTTATACACTACAAAAATAAATAAATCATGGAATCCTATAATAAGAGTGAAAAAATGAATAAATGGAAATAAGAAAAAAATAATGTGAGATCAATTCCATGTACAAATAGCATGTGCAAGGATAATTCATAGGTCATAGGGGCTAACAATGAATGCTTTAGATTTCAACCCCCATCGAATAAACCACAATGGCCTTATTTATACTACACTATCTAGAGTGAAAACTGTTGACTCATTGTAACTTATACAAAGACTAACAAAGTAAAAATTCATAGTCTCGAATGAAGTTCAAAGTGAAATACAAAGACTTATGAACACTGCACAATGGAATGTGATATATGATCTTAGAGAAAAAAATTGTAATTTTTTCACCATAAGCTCTTTGAACACTAGTAGCTTATAAATGCACTTAGAAAATTTACTAAAATACCACCAACTCATGGAAGAAACTATCTTATGCCTACAATAAACTCAAATGGTAACAAGCCCAAAGAGAAAATTACTCACTGAAAACTTCAATTATTTTGATGCAATGAATAGTCATTGTGTCTGGACATGTTATAAGGAAATAAATTCACTACAAAACATTGAAAAATTTGCAATGAAGAACATAGAAAAAATTACAAATAACTTAATTTTCCTAAATATGTCTATACAAATATCAAATGTCTATATGGTGCCAAGAGACCCTCTTGTAGGCCTATTAATATTTTTACATAAAATCACTTGGACTCTAGAACCAAAAATGAAAATTGTTATAGTCAGTGATTCAACATTGACATGACAGAAAACAAAATTACCCAACAACATTTTCATTGCTTAGCTACAAACCATAATTTATTTTTACTCCCAAGTGCAACAACTATAAAGGTAGATGTCAAAATAGAGCACATGTGGACAAATATTGAGAAAGAAAAAATAGAATTGACTATGTTTCATGCATATTAGACTCACCATAATGCAATTTCAATTCCACTCAAGAAAATAAATTTACATACATACAAATTATATTTGCATTATCAATGTATAATTCCAAAATACATCATTTATATTTGACTTATGAACTTACAACACATGCCATCAAAGTGAGAACAATAAAATTAAGATGAATATCCAAAAAATGACACAACCACATCAAAAAAAAGGTAAGGATATACAATTTGATTGTTATATTCATCTTTAGAAATTTCAAACAAATTACATGTAGTTATAATATGCCTTTTAATTTGGCTTATAGGGCTTCAACTACTAAGGAACAAATGAAAATGAGTAATAAAAAAGATATGCATTTACATTGTACTAGTATTACTTCCATCATCATTGAAATTGCATTGAATGAATTTCATAAAATATCATTTGTTTTAGATTCACATGCCTTCCAATATTTAGATATATCCTTGCCATCTTGTTGTATCTATTGATTTAATGTCCATTAAGATCTATTCTTGTCATCTTTTCTTATATAGTGTTCAAATTTGTATTAGCATTATCCATTAGGTGTGTTCCATGATTATATATCCTTGGTATGAAATTTAAAATTACTATGGAAACACATTTTTTAGTCCCAGTAAAAGAACTAACTACCAAAAAAATATGCCATAATATATTTTTGCCATAGTTACTTGATTTATCCTTTTTTGTTAAGTTTCCTAATAATAAACAAAAGTGGCACAGATCAATGTAAAATTTACATTGATAAATTACTCGCACCCATATCCTACTGACCTACTTGACCACCTACTTGAAATGTTAATTATTCTTTAAAGAAAATGCTTGTATTCTATTGTCGTAATATTGGATAAGCTAGACAAAGACTAGTGCTATTCATTTTAGAGACTATGGAATGTCAATTCATCTTCCACCAAAATTCTTCTATTTTTTTGATAATTAGCTTTTTCAGTTATTTTGTTGTTCTATATACTACACTACATTAATATATGTTAATTAGATACCAATACTTAATATAATTATCATCAACCAATGAAGTAATAGGAAGCATCTATATGTTGTAATTCATTTCATTTGATTATAACTTCATATACATCACTTTTTACCTATTTAAGAAATCCTCTCAGGCTTGTACGACATTGTAGTTTCTTCATTGTACTCTAAATCTATTTTTCATATTGATACACATTTTTGTTCTTTATTTCTATATGTTTATAGCGTTTTTATTTCCTATAGTTCTATTTTTTTTGTTCCTCCTAAATCTTGCATATTCCAACTACATTTTATTCAATTGTCATAATGTCTCACTTTTTTTTGAAATATTTACGACATTTCATTCTTACATATGAAACATTGATCATATTATATTGCATGTGACACACTTATTATTTTCTTACTACATTGAAACTACACATAGTTATTTCAATATTTTCCAATTTATCTCTTTTAATGTGTCTTCCATGGAGTTTATATTGACAAGTGTATTTCTTTTTAAAACTTATAAGGGTGTTTTAACTCTTAAATTTTGGATATGTGGCATTCCACTTTTTTCTTTTTTTTAAAAGTTGCATGTTATCCTTGTCTAATGTCTCTTTTTACTAAATTTAATAAACTTTTAGTCCATGTAAGTAAAATTTGTGTTGTTTATAAATATCTCAATTAGTTTTTTATATATTTCGTTAAACATTATATTCTAATACATATCAAAGAAGGAAATCAATGCATTTATATTTTATTTATTTAAAATATTTAAAAAATACTTGTTCTTTGACTATGCATAATTTTCTTATCTACTTTTATATCATGCAAGCCCAAATAAAGAGACAATAGGCCCCTCATAATAGATGACATAAACAATTATAAAAGTGGACAATCTTTTGAAGAAGACATTCTTTTCATGTACAAGATAATGATCAATAGGCAAAAGGGAAAATAGCTCATGCAAATCAGCATGATAGATAGAAAAGGTGAAATGATAGCAACACTAAATATAGCTGACATATGGATAAATAAGCATGAATAAATTCTTTTGCCATAAAATTCAATATCTTTTAAGGACTTATCCATTGCTAAAAAAAGTGACTATGACAAAGGTGATTCAAATTTCATATTGCTAGTAAACAATAACACCATAATAAAATGCATTGGACAAGTTTGCCTTTCACATATGTTTATTCCTAATTCCATAATACAATAAATTTTGAGAAAACAAAGCACTATACCATAGCTACAATAATATACATTTTTATATCTATATAAAATATAGGCAATCATCTTACCATGGACATAAAAAATGTAAATTCACCAACTGACACAACAAAGGTAAGCACAAATTTGTGTACTATCATTCTATGAGAAAAAACACATTCCATCTTGGTCTTTGAAAGAAATAATTCCTTTAATTTTATTAAAATAACAAGGGTATTTTTTCCACATGATTATACACCATTAAAATGACATATAAATCAAAAAACACAAAAAGGAACCAACTATTTTCCTTTTAAAATTTTTAGTGAAATAGACCTAAACAAAAGATAGAACACTACAGAGCACGCAATCCACATTCATCACTCTTGTCAATGTAAAACTTGCTTTCCAATGGCTGCAAGCTCTCCTTGAAAAAAAAAACAATTAATGTTTCCTTATACTCAACATTTAAATCCTAACATACCATTTTCATTACAATAGTTAACAATGCAAGCATGTCTAGTTTGTGTATGCTGCAACTCACAATGGCTTCAAAACTTTACAATTTTTATTTATTAAGAGTTAAATGAAAGAAATAAACTTATTAAAAAAAATTGAGTGAAAGGATTTTATAACCTTAATTCAATACCATCACAACTTAAATGTCTTCACTCAGTCTATATTCTTCACTTCGCTTTGCAAGAGTTAGGAAATCCTGCATAGCTTTAAGACTTGTTACAATATCTAATAAAAACACCCCTATATATAAAAATTGATATTCATTGTTGGTTTTAAATTTTCATAATCTTTGGGTCAATGTAGCCATAACTCCTCTTAACTAAGGCCAGTGCAGTCTGGTTATCTCTGTGGCCTAGTTTTGACAACTCAAAATTTGCTAGTTTGTCATGGGTTTCACTCGTAAGAACATTGGTATAATTAATATCATGGTACAATATATAAGGATGAATTTTTTTATACAAATATTTAAAATCTATGGTAATATGAAGTGCAATTTTCATTTGAGATTCCCATGATAATTGAGTTGATGAATGCCAGACTCCTATCTGGAATGAAATTAAATACAATGATGATTTGGGTTGAAATACATAGGAATAATTACCTCAGCTTATTCAATTTAAAAAATAAAATAAACCATATTAATATCTACAAATGGCTAAATAGGTCAATTTGATTGTAAATGTACACCTAGTTTAAAGTACTAGAATAAAAGAAGTGTTCAACATGTCTTCAAATAAATGATGTTGTATAGACATCTCAATAGTCTTTTGGATTTTATTAGTGGTAAAAAGTACAAAAAATATTGTGAGTATATGGAATCAAATCTTGTAAGGATATAACTTTAGTTTCATTAGTGGGATGGTAGTTTCATTGCTTTACTGAATAAATAATGCCAATAATAAAATTCACCATTGATCCCAAACCAGATACATTGTACTCTATCAATTACAAAGGCATATTCAACACCATTTGAACCTATTTGCACAAATTTAAATATAGTGGTGGACCACTTTCAACCCATATATGAATGCACACTACAATAATTACAAAAAATAAATCCCATACTTTTACTCCCACCAGTCGCTATGCAAAATAAAAAATGAAGCTAATAGCAACTTCCAATAGATTGCCAAAGATCAGGTGCTAGATGAATTACTCTCTATACTAAGGATAAAAACATAAATAGATTGCCAAAAAAATAAGGGAAGTGTGATCTATTTTATATCATAACGTAGCATGCAAGGCATTTTTAAAATTGATAAAAATAATGTCATTAAGAAAATTGTTATACGAATTGACAATGAAGGTATGCAACTACCTAACAATTTAGTATTTGAATAATGTTGTATCTACTTGAAAAATCCATAGCATTAATAGATAAATTCATTTCCATAAGTAATACTCATAGATACATTGTAAATTCTATAGGATTTTTCTTGTTCCAACAAATCAACCATATCAGATCAACTCAAACCACAACATCACACTCCCTATGAAGGTAAGCACTCTTCGTATAATTTGACTACGTAATTTATCCTCCAAACATAATATAGAAGATAATTATTATTTATACCAGATTTTAAATTCTTCTATTACATCATTTCTCTAGACATATCCAGTGTTCATATGGTAGTTTAATGTTTTGCACCATGTTTCTAATGCTTCTATTCCATTTTGCATTTATATTTAAATAACTCATAAAGCTACTAACATGCTTGCAGTATTGAAGCATCTATAGACCTTGGAATATTTAGAGTGCCTACCCTTTAGTCTAGTATTGAGGTGGTTAATCTAAATGCAATAGGAAATTACTTTTAAAAAGTTAACTTTATAGACGTAAATAGTTTCTATAAAATAATTTAGTTTCAAATATCACTTTCCAACTGCA
Source organism: Torreya grandis (assembly GCA_037957365.1). Taxonomy (NCBI): domain Eukaryota; kingdom Viridiplantae; phylum Streptophyta; class Pinopsida; order Cupressales; family Taxaceae; genus Torreya; species Torreya grandis. Next base: position 752,031 of record JARHVA010005390.1, read on the forward strand.
ACTATAAATATTTTTATTATTGCTACTTACATAGTAATATGTCAATTGAAATAATTTTTCATTATGCAAATGGTTAATAAAACTTTTCAACTAAAACTAAAATGTCTTCTTTTATTACGACAACTGCAATATAAGTTCCCTTTATTTTTCATATAAGTTTTAAGTGCTGATCTTCTGAGCTTTCATTACATTTTTATTTTTTTTATGAAAATGTTTTTTGGTTAAAATTGTTGATTGATTTTTTGATAATTCATTACCTTTTCGTTATGTAATTAAATTTTCTATTACTATTGCTTGCATACTATGTCAACTATAATATTATGTCATCTACAATATTTAAATGACGTTTTGTTACATGTGTTTAGTTTTCATTATGTTTTGGTATATTACGTCAACACCTTTTCATTATGCAATTAATTATTATTTTATTATTGCTTGCATACAACAATGTCAAATGCAATATTAAAATATATTTTTGTTACATGTACTGAGTTCTACTATGTCAACTATAATATTTAAATTTACAAACTATTGTGTCAATTGCCCTACCATCTCCAGCCATCAGGTACTCAGTGCACTCCACAATGCTTGTTACACATGAAATTTACACTAAAATCCATATATGCTTCTTCTCACTTCTAAATCTTAGCAATAATGTGCCATATTTCTTGTCATTATGTATTTTGGTGGAAATTCAAATGATCAACTATTTATTGTATAATGTGAAGTAAAGCATTCCAAAGTGTATTACTTTTCATGACTTAAATATTAAATCAAATGATTTTAGTTAAATTAATAATATTTAAATAAATAAAGTAGCATATTTTTTTATTAGATGTCAAAATTTCATTCCTAGCAAATGACAACAAATGTTGTTAGGGTAACATTGATGAGACTAACCTTGGATATGATGAAGCAAGACCTATTTTTTCATAGACACATGGAAGACTTAGTGGATGAAATGAATAATGAGAAAGACATTTTGAATAAATATGAGGATGAGGTTTAAATTTTAGTAGATATGGAAGAAGAAAATTTAATTAAATTTTATTGGATGTGGAGGTTATTTAAAAATAAACCCTATAGAATAAGGGTATAGCAATATCTTACTTGTTCCGTGTAGATCTGAAACCAACCTAACCTAATAAAGAATAAGAGTTTTGTCTACGTATGCTCAAGAAGGTGAGGTTAGAGTTTCAATATCATGGAGAGAAATAAAAAATAGTATGAATCATCTCATCTTGAAAGTGAAAGAGTGTAAAAATATATTTACAATGTTTAAATATCCTTAGGAATATTTTGATGCATGAGTGAAAGAAGATGTCGCCATTCTTAGAGATATTATGAAGTTTTAGTTTAAGGGATAAGATAAAATATATAGGGACATGAATTTTGAAGAAGATTATAAGTTAATCTAGAAGATAGTCAATACATGTAAAACATTTGATGTTCTTTGTACAGACCTTCTAGTAAAAGTGATGAGAGAATAAACTACATTGTGTATAGGATATGAGCAACTAAGAATGTCAATGCAGGTTGTATTAACAAATTATCTATAGAATTCCTAATAGTGAAGATATAATGATGAAATTATAGGGTAATATGCATGAATTATTGCCATAAATTCAGTTAACAAGCGGTCATTAAGATCAAGTGGAGATTGAGTTAAATGTTAAAGTTGTAAAATTTATGGTTAGAAATGAAGGCAAACTGACCAAAATTTAATCAAGTGATAATTTGTTTGAGGATAAAAAAACATAGTGTGTGGAAATTTTTATCTTAGAATTACACTTAATTAAAACTTGTAGATTCTATATAAAAATTGATGTACAAGTGAGGCATGCTAGATACTCTTAGATACTTTTGAAGTGAATATTTAAATATGATGCATGGAAGTAAACATAAGTTTCACATGAACCATGGTGTGTAATACATAAAATTTAAAACAAAGACACATATGATGAAGAAACACACTTATAAAAATAAACACTATGAAGTAAAAATTAACACATGAAAATCCTCAAAACAAATAAGATGCAGATTGCAAAAGATCGTTCTAGGTTAGACAAGTATATACCATAATTCAAAAAGAATATGACACCATGATAAACATGTGGAATAATACATATGAAAATATTTAAAGATACGTATTTAGTTGTCAGGACATTTATTTAAGAGGAACTATGCCAAAGACAACTAGTAGGGGTCTAAGAAGTCAAGGAAAACTAGAAATAAGGACCTTGGCCTCTCGTCTAACAATTCATTTCATGTTATATGCATTTGATAACTTGATTAAGATTAATTTTGAGAAGTTTTCAGCAATGATTTGAGTGGTTTTAATGTGTAACCTTTATAAGGAATTCATGTGTAAAGGCCAATATTTAATTACAATCATTAGGTGAGGTATGCTTTGTAAATGAATGTACATTGATGTGAAAATTTATATGAAAGATGAATATTTTTATGTGCGATGTGTCTTGTTATAGTAATATTTACTCATCGTGATGTTATTTACATGATATAATTTATTGTATATAATGATGCACATGATTTTATATGTATGATTTGTTCTCATGCCAATATGCTTAGTATTATCTTGTTTTACCTTTTATGATTACTTATTTCTTCAAGATTAAGTGATGTGGTTGTTTTATAAGTGTGAGTACATCATTCTATATATCATGTATGAAATAACATGTTTATGGAAAGGAGAGATAAATAAAAGGCACATCAAGACTAAAATTTAGGAAATTGATTCTAATACTTGCATAAACATTTGGGTCTAATCTATTTAGGGATTTATAGTTTCTTAAGTAGTACTATTAGTTTGATTATTTCTAGAATTTTGGGTGTTTTCTATGCCAAGATGTTAGTAATTTTCAGGATTGTAAATGTTGTGAATGTGAGACAAGTCATGATAGTTAATGCCTTGGCCCCAAGCTTAAGAATATATTAGTTTCCCTATTGGTAATAGTACTTAGGCTATCATTCAAGAGGAGTAGGATCTCTTAAGGAGTTTTCCCATATGTTGGGGATTGACAACTAAGAATATTACATTTTGGTAGTAAAATGCAGTCAAATTTTTCTCCCTCTTATTATTTTTATTTTGTTTTTATATCTAGTGTTGACCTTGGGAGTAGGGATTAGCATTGTCTTAGTGTTAGAAAATGCCATTACAATATGCACTATATATTGAAATTATGATTCAAAGAAGGGAGACCATTATGTGGCCTTCACTTGAGAACCATTGATATATTCCACTGTAGTAGTGGGATAATAAACATTAGGGATTATAAAGGGATAAAAAATTAGAAATCAATAAATTCTTCACAAATTAATTTGAAAAAATAAAGGAAAATATGAATTGATAAACCAATAAAAGGAGGGATAGGATTGACATAATATTTTATTAAATTTATTAGGCCTAAAATAAGATTACATAATATAGTTATCCTTCAAAGAGGTAAAATGTATAAGGCCATTGTAAATATAAGATATATAGAATTACAACCCATAAAGCAGTATAGAGCTATCAAAAATGGACGTTGAAACCTACACTTATAATATCTATATACAAAGATGGTGGAGGACCTTAAAAGATATGGGATCTCATTAGACAGAAAATAAAAAATATCACTAAGAGATATCACTAGGTAGTAAAATAAGGACTATAATAATAATGAAATAATAATAAAAATATATTAAATGAAGAATGATGTATTATACTATAAAACATTTAATAATCAAGAATTGACCAAAGTATTAAAAAAGGCTAGGGTTAACAATGCTTAACTTTGGTTTGCTTGTCAAAAAGTTAATCTCCCCTTTCTTTTTACTACTTTGTGAGATATGTAGTTGTATGTGAAGTCATGATTGATAGAATAAACCCTATGAATATAAAAATTGGGATTCCAAATACTTAATAAACTTCAAGGCCTTTATTGATATTTTGTCTTCCTTGATTCTAAGCTCCTTTGATCCTAAATTTTGTTATTCTTCTTAAAGAAGAAACTATACGGATAGGTAATGTGAATTGACATTTTTACATATCTAAAAATGACAAAGGGAAACTTATCACTATGGTTTATAATCTTAAACATGTTGATGTTCATTTTTAATCTATGGAATTGACCTAGTCAATAATGTTGGCAAAAATAAATGTGTTATATGATATTACTAATTAAATCAATGATGTTGGAGTGTAGGGACTGCTAAAAATAGTTAGAGGAAGAAGAATGAAAGTAAAGAGGATAATATAGTTACATAATGGTGAAATTAAATTATTAATAGAAAGGATATCACATGTTACATATCTCATAAAATTATAAGATTTGTAGTCAGGATCACCATATCAATGAATGCACATGATAGATTGATATCACAAGTTGAACAAGTGCACATCATAATGAAGTTTATAGTAAATGAAATCATGATTGGAATAATATTACAAATGAATGAGAGTAAATAAAATAATATATATCATCTCGAATGATAAATATAAAGGTAGAGAGATGCATGTATGATTTGGAGAAAGAAAGATACCACACATTCTAATGAATGTGGGACTAATCTTCTCAAGTAACCCAAATGACCTTTAGATACCTAAGCAATCCAATGCAATCGTTTAGGAAAAATATAATGGGAAAAGGGCCTACACAACCACCCCCCATAAGTGAAGCTTAGGTGAGCGATGATACAAAATATTGGTCCTGACAATAAGGCCTAATAAGGTACCCATGTACAATGCAATCCTTCAGATATAGAGAAGATAAAACCTACTGGGAAAAACTCCCCCTAAAGGAGAGGAAAGAAGTAAAAAAGACTAAAAGACCCCCCAAACGATGATGATGATGATGATGATGATGATGATGATGATGATGATGATGATGATGATGATGATGATGATGATGTAGTCAGTCGTCCAAATATAGCTTGTAATATGATTAAGGTTATTGATGAGATCCTCTACTTGAAGACCATAGAAGCTCCATCCACATCAAATAATTTTTCTTCCCTTTGGTAAAGGAAGACCCTGAGTATTAAAAGTCTACCCATTCCATAATGGAAGATGAAGGAAACATTATGAAGATATATGAATGTGGTATAAATCATATCTATGAAATAGGTCTAGCAAAAATGTGTGTAGAATCTAAAATTAATACCACTGAAGTGAACCAATCAGAAGAATGACATGGAATATTTTATGAAAGAATGTTCATGTGAATAATGGAGCATGACTCATGAATTGAATAAATAAAGTCTACATGAAGATATGAGTCATCGATGCTCACAATATTTATAATCATAAGGTAAGAGTGGAGTCATATAAAGTACAAGGTTTTGAAGGCTTTAGAAAAGTAATAATCAGCATAGGAATAAAAGTAGAATCTACAATAGGAAAACTAAGGTTTGGTAGAATCTCATCCTATAGTGGGGGCTCAATGGAAGGAAGAGCACTATCCACCATGGATGTATCATCATAAGAAATAAAAGTAGGAGGTTAGAGTTGAAATGTCTTTGAAGAGATGATATAAAGAGGAGGAGGAGTGATGTAAGTCTCAACTAGATCTTTGAAAAGAGACTCTAGGATGATCAAAATAGTGCGTGGACTCTCTGTATATTCCAAATGGAAATGAAGATCCATGGAAACATGTATTAATAGATTGGTAAAAATCTTGTCATAAGTATTATCCCACTTATCAAACTAAACAATATCTGTGGGTGTAGGAATATATCCATATAAGAATGGAATACAATTCTTGTGTGTGATTAAGTGTTTCATATAAGCACATAATGAAGCATAATTAGTCTCACTAAGAAGAACCACTGGTGTAGACTCAACTTTCCTCCTCAATAGGTATATCTCAAGTGGAATCAACATGACCACAACTGAGAGTAAAAGTGCACACTATAGAAATAGATTTCAAATAACACTACAAATGAGTCCTATCAAATGAGATTAATCAATACACAAGTGACAATGCACACTCAAATAGACATCAAGCTCTGCTGACAATGCATCCAAGAATACAAGAGCAATTTTTGCAAGTAGTCACTAAATATACACAAATAATACTTATGAAAATTGAACGTGCACATGAGAGATAATGTTAGACCCACAATAACTTCCTTGAGATAACCAATAGATATTGCCCCTTGCCCCCAAATTTTATCACTTTATAAAGTAATGAATCTAATAATGTAAATTGACATAATGCATGGGAAATAAGAAAATAAACACTTTTGCAAAAGATGGTACTTAATTTAAATTTACATTTTGTAAGATATTAAATATATAATTTCCCATAAATAGGCCTATTAACTAAAAACTTTCACTTGAAAATTTAAAAAGGTACCCTTGGGAAAGGTAAAATATGCCTTCCAACCACTCGTTGGAACCATAATTTTGACATAGACTTTAAAAATTCAAAAAAACTAACAAAGAGTCTTTTCAATTATCTCAGTATGCATGCAAGAAAGTTGGAATTCCTCTTTAAGAAAAACATTATAGCTAATAAGGCAAAATTAATGAATTTATAGCTTATTTTTAAGATAAAAAGGAAGAATATTGTTTGTGTTTGCTCTAGATCTAAACAAGAACTCCAAAAGTAGATCTATATAGGAAAATAGACATCTTATACATATCTAATATAGTATTTAGATATAAAAAAGATTAATGGAGCATAGGTTTTTAAAAATTTAAAGTAAAATATAGGATACCAAGGTGGGAAATAGACCTAGATCTATATTCAGATCACACAGATCTAACAAATGATGCCAAAAAATAATGCAATCTATTACTCCATGTTACTAATGCAACATTGGTCTAAATGACAATACTTCTTTCACAAATTTTGATGCAACTCTCAAAAAAAGGATGTCTACATTATAAGGACACAACTCTAGATGCAGATCATTAGGCCATAGCTCAAAAGGATCAAAAAGATATCCATGATACCTTAGAATGTATCCTTATAGGTATAATGGTGCCAAGGTAGATGCCACAACTACTAAAATAATGATGCCATAATAGAAATAACACCATATAGTAGCAAAATAAGACCTCCATTCCCATGTAGATTATCAGATCTTAGCAGATATAAATATAGATCTTCAAACTAGAAAACTCCATGATAAGCTCCATGTAGGATTGAAAGTCATCAAGCTTTCTTGTAAATCCAATGCCTACCATAGATCTTTCTTAAATTTGAAATAAGAGAACAACCAAAAAAATTCCAATGCTTCAGTTAGAAAAAAGGTTAGATCTAAAGTAAGGATCTCAACTCCACTTGTTGTAGCCATGATCCTCTGTTGTAGTCAATGCCACATCTTTTGTTGTATATCTAATGCTAATTTTCACCAATTTTTAATGTTAATGTAGTAGCAATGCGTTAGTTTAGATCTAAAAATGCCTAGAAGAGGCATCAAGTTGATAAAAATGCAATGACCACACAAAATAATGCAATTATCTAAAATCAATGTCAATCATAATAGTGTGATGCCGAAAATGGATATTTTTAATACAATGAAGCTATTCAGATCTCTAAATCTTTCTCTCAATAATTCTTGTGATAATATAATATCATTATTTCATAAACAATAATAGCAAATAACCAACAAACTAGAAAATCATGAACATGGATTGGCACTTTGATACCATGTAAAATTTAGAGCCATGATCACCAAATCAAGGAATACATATAATGCAGTGATCTCATGAGTCGACCAAGTGCACATCAAAATGAAGCTGCTAGTAAATGAAATCATGCAGAGAAGAATATTGTAAAGGAATGAGAGCAAATAAAATACTCCATATTATCCTGAATGAAAAATAAAAAGGGAGAGAGGTGCATATATAAATTGGAGAGAGAAAGATACCACGTATTCTAGTGAATGTGGGACTAATCTTCCCAAGTAACCCAAGTGACCTCTAGAGCTCTAAGCAACCTAGTACAACCATGTAGACAAAACCCAGTGGAAAAAAGGCCTATATCAATAGAAATGGTATAAATTATCCCACCACAATTTTAGTGTATGTAAAACATATACTCAAAAAGATTAATAATATGACAAATTATAGACAAAATAAATACTAGTAAAAAAAGTTTATAGATAATCCTTCCATATTAACAAATGTCTAAAGGTATTTTATATGCTAAATAGTTTAATTATAATTATTAATAAAACTGTGGAGAAAAATATTTTAAAGGGAGCTCATCTTAATATGAAAAAATTCCCATAAAAATAATAATCTAACTTTTAACATCGTTCATATATAATTTTTCATCTTTATCCCATTTCTCTTTTAAAATTTGAGTTTAATAATAATTCCTCACAACCTTAAGTGAATCATGATAGCTATTTTTAGTAGTATTAGTATTTTAGCATACAATAAAATATCTCTAATTTCTTGTTGGAATGTATTGATATAACTATGTTTTGTGTGTGTGGAAAAATTTTAGGAGAGATGCCAAATTTGGGTGAGATCCAAAGAAGCAGGGGTATTTCTTCCAACAAAATCACCTAGGAATCATACCTAACCTGCCCCCTTCAACATGTTCAAAAAATACCAACAAAACTGAAAATTCATAGTCATAATAAAATTAGTTATCAATTTTTGCATGTAGTGGCCATGAATAGCAAAAATATTGATAACTTAATGATCATGCATAAAACCATAGTCAAAAGGGAAAAACCAAAAAGCTTCACAACAAGATCAAAAATGGAAGCAATCCCCACCATTGTAAAGAGATATGGAGAGAGAGAGTACCAATCATCTAAATAGAATTGAACAATGACAACATGCTCCAAAAGCCATAGAAATAAAGACTAATTGAGACTAGAGTGACAAATATTGTGATTATCTAGGATAAGAACTCATAAAACCTCATCTCTCAACCTAGAAGGCCACCATAAAGGAGGGGGGGCATATCCATTCACATCGGATTGATCAAGATCCTAATTATCAAACACACTATCTACTTTATTATTCTATATAAAACTATATAAATAGATAACCTTGTCAAAATTTTGTTAAAGACATTGAATTTTGTGGAAAATTATATGAATTATCCAATCCTTGGAATTATTAAAGCTAGGTTATGAAATGAATTGGAATCATAACTTAGAATTAGAAACCAACTGAAGGATTCTCCACCTCACTTCTCAAGATTCTATAAGACCCTTCACAATAACATGTCCCTCACCTAAATTATTAGTAAAACACCAATTCTAGTTAAGAAAAAGAAAGTAGTGGAATTATTAGAATTACAACCAATACCTCCAATGCTATCACTACTAGGATTACCCCTTGAAGTGTCATCTGCATGAATTCAATTGAAACCATGAATTGGATTAAAGGAATGATTTTGACGAGAGAGATCAGGCTGGGGATGGGAAGGAGAGAAAATAATGTGTAGATCCTAAAGAATAAATGTCTATCGATTGAAGAGAACCCTAGGGTGGTTCAATATGTGCATAATAGATTCTCTATTAATGTCAAAGGTTCCTTGCCAAATCCAACCACTATCATTAATTTTCTATTTAAAAATCTAAGAGTTTCATTCCTTCCAAGTGTTCTACAATAAGAGACTAAATCTAGTCCACAAAATCTGATTGGAAAAAAAATCAAACTCAAAAATACAGAACAAGTCCTTAAATGGTTGAGTTAGAGACAAAAATATAACCAAGGAATACCTAAGATCTTTAGAAATTGATGCCACAACTTAATGATTAAGGGACACATGAAGAATAAATTAGACATAGTTTCCTCTTGATTCCATCACAACTCACTTTTGAAGGGACCATTGAAGCCACTTTTCATAAGTTGATCTCTCAAAAGAACTCTACCATGAAGGAATAACCACATAATAAACTTGACTTTAGTCCAAAGATTATAATTCCACAATTATGTAAATCTCATCTTGAGAGACTAATCATAGGCCGATTAGGTAAACAATGTGCTCTTGGTCTTTCTTGTAGAAAGCCTTTCCCTCAATCCTGAAACTCTAAATAGTCAAAATAGTTGGGAATCTCATTGAGGAAAAACTCACAATAGAGTTTTATCAAAAAATTCAGTTGGACCTCATGGTTGTTACACAGTGGGCAATCAAACATCATCCATCATCTATCTCAAAATTTGTTTCTAATAAAATTCAACTGGCATTAGTGGAATGGGAAGCATTGTGTGGAATGTGGAAAATGTGCATTGGTTTTTGGGTTGATAAATAAGGCACATATTAGAAAAATTTTGATGTTTGATTATCTTTCACTTCATGTGTTGACAATTTGTCAGCATAGTAAGCCCTATATGATGTTTGTCTATCAATTTGACTTGTTATCAAGTCAACTTGACCTAATAATGAATCTATAGTGTTAGCTAAATAGACATGGTGGGTATTCATTGAAGTGGGGTCCCTCATTATCCTAATTGTTTGTTCAATTTCTATTTTGTTTTTCACACTATGTGCAGCCAAATCCTCCTAACTATATAGAGAAAGTGTACTATATAGATCTTATGATTTGGTATAAGCAATTCAATCCAAACAATGGTAGTAAAATTCAAAAAATAATCAAATAAAATTAGTCTTAAGGATATAGAGATGGAGATTTAAATCTTGAAAATTAACAAATGTACCAATATTGTTTGATTTAGACCAAATTAACTATACATAGGAAAATATGCTAAAGCCTACATTAATTGATATAAAATAAAGGGTTGAGACAATTTTGAGAGACTACATGCCATGTAGAATGACTAATAACTACTTTTAACATCTTTTTATATATATTTTATTATATTTTAAGCCTCATAACTTTAAAAGGTTTACTAGGTCAATTGCAATATGTAAATATGATGCCTAAGGGAGAGGAGCTGATATTTATGATATAATCAATACTTATGATAATAATTGAAAAGTAAATATTTAATATTGAAATAAATGAAAATGAAATATAAATATACAAATAACAACATAATATAATCAATTACATCATGATACATTATATTTACAAATATTAATTATTCAATTTATATATTAAAAGCCAACCTTTTTTTTTAAATATTTTTCAATTTTTATATTCTAAATCAAATTATCTGATCTCAAAACACACTATATTAAAAATATATATTAAACACAATCAATTGTTAGGATTTTTTTTTCCCCCTAAAGTGTGAAAGCATAGTTAGGGAGTATAAGAAATGGCCCTTCCCTTCTAACGTATCCATGAAGAATGGAAGAGTATGGAGAAATTAATTGTCGTTTAAAAGCTTGAACGATTCCTCGCTACCTCGTGGGAATCATGACAGTTGTTTTTTATGGTAAAGATATTTTAGAATGCAATAAATTATCTTTCATTTCGATAAGAGCAGTCGCCATTTCTTGTCATCCAAGAAATCAAATATATTAGTTTTGTGCTGATTGAACCATTGACAACGACGAGTGGTAAATAATTTAATCCGTCCACTTGTTAGATTTCTGACCAAGTTCAGTCCAAGGAGCTATATAACACCTTATTGCACATTCATTTTTGCTCTTTGAAATATTTATATTAATTATCTTTTTGGTTTAGAATGATTTGTTCGAGTAACCGGGATAGAATATTAGTATTAGCTTTGTGAAATATATTATATTTTGAAAAAAGAAAAAGTTGGAAAAGATTTTTTCTTTATAAATTTTTATTGGTTAGAAAGAGAATAGTTGAATGGATTTTTTTAGTTAGGATTGTTTCACTTACTCCAAACACAAAATACAAAAAGTTGATGTTTATGACAGATTGTATGGTCTTGGTACTTTATGTTTTATTGAAGTTATGGCCCAAAAGTATGTGGGATATTACTCTGCATATAATTGTAGAGAGAATAGTCAAAGGAATTTATTAGTCAGGATCACTACAATTTCTCCAAACATAAAACATCTAAGCCCAATGTCTGTGATAGAATCCCTGAAAAGAATAATTTTCTCAATAAATTCAATTATTTGTCAAATCAAAAAATGAAAAAAATCATCTCCAATGTTAAATTTATTGAATTTTTGGTATAAAGTTTATTACTTTATAAATTTTCCTTTCATTGAATGCAAATATCTATAAATAAAAAACATATTATTTAATGTGAGCATTCAATTGATGCTACTATAATCCTCTTAACCTAATATTTTGCTTACTGTGAATTAAATATTCTTAAATAGTAGCCACTTCTCCCTTGAAAACATCTATGAAATTATTAAAGATTAATATTTTTTTGTGCAGAAAACATCTTAGGGGAGATGCTACATTTGTGTGAGACCCAAGGAGGCAGGGGTAGTTCTTCCACTAAAATCACCCAAAGATCACACCTAGCCTGCCCATTTCGGCATGCTCAAAGAATACCAATAAGATTGAGCATTTCTAGTTATAATAAAATTAGTTACCAAGCCATAAATGTAGCAACCAATAATACCAACAAGATTGATAACTTAAGGATTATGCATAAAACCATCGCTAGTAGGTAAAAACCAATAAGCTTCCTAACAAGATCAGAAAAGGAAGAAAGCCCCACAATCACAAATTGATATGGAGATAAATTAAAAACCATCTAAAGAGAATTGAACAAAGATAAAGACTAACTGAGACTAGAGTGAAAAGTATTGTGATTGTCCAAGCCAAGCATTCATAAAACCTCATCTCGCAGCTTAGACAACCACCATAAAGGAGGGGGACCATATATCTTCACATTAGATTGATCAAGATCCCAATTAGCAAGCACATCATTTGTTTTATTATTCTGTTGATTAATATGCAAATAGATAACCGTATCAAAATTTTGTAAAATACATTGAATGTTATGGAAAATTTTGTGAATTCTCTAATCCTTGAAGCTATTAAGGCTAGGTTCTAAAAAGCAATTGGACCCATAACTTAGAATAGACAACCAACTAAAGGTTTCTCCACCTCAGTTTCCAAAATGCTATAAGACCCTCCACAATATCACTTCTTGTAGCTAAATTATTAGTAAAAACACTAATTCAAGTTAAGAAAAAGAAAGTAATGGAATTATAAGAATTACAACTAATATCTCAAATGCTATCACAACCATAATTCCCCCATGAAGGACCATCCACATGAATTTGATTGAAATTGGGAATTAGAGTAAAGGAATGGTTCTAATGAGAGATATTAGCCTAGGGATATGGAAGAGATGAAATAATGTGTAGCTCCTAAAGAATAAATGTCCATTGCTTGGAGGTAACCCCAAGGTGTTTCGATATGTTCATCATAGATTCTATAATATTGTCAAAGGTTCGTTTCCAATTCAAACTACTATCAATAATTTCATATTTGAGGATCCAATCTTTTCATTCCTTCCAAGTTTTCCACAATAAGAGACTAAATCTAGTCCACAAAACTGATTGGAAAAACATCAAAATGATAAATGTGGTGCCAATCCTGAAGTGGTTGAATTTGAAACAAAAAATCTGCCCAAGGAATACCCAAGAGCTTTAGCAAATGTTACCACAACTCAATGATGAAGGGACACAAGAAGAATAAATTAGACATATTTTTCTCTTGATTCTATCACAACTCACATTTGAAGGGAGTATTGAAGCCACTTTATATAAATTGATCTCCCAAAATAACTTTGCCATGGAGTGACCATAGAAAAAAAAACTTACTTTGGGCTAAAAACTATGATTCCAAAATTGTTTAAAGCTCATATTGAGAGACTAATTAGAAGTAGGATAAAGTGAGCAATAACCATTAGTCGCATTATAATCTCCAATATTATTACCTACCCAAGCCAATATGTAAACATCATCAAGGCAAGAAAGATGTCTCCCACTGAGAATATGAAGTAGCTAGGTTTTATGATCTATTAGAACCTAAATCAACCAAGTTTCAATGTCAATAAATTCTCTATCAATCACCCACTTCTTTTTAGACCTACTAAAATGATTCAAAACTATATTTTAATCATTTTGATGAATTTAATACATAAGCCCATGGAAATGGGGAAATTTTTAAACTAGAGGGGAATATCCATCCAAAGAATCGATCAAGAAGTGGGATTTTGTGTCATTATTAATGATTCAAAACAACATTTTATTGATCATATCCTCACAAACTTTGAGGATAGCTAAAATAAGAGAGCTTCTAAAGGGAAGATAAATCTAGATAATTTGATCCAGAGTTTTATTACTTACATATTTGGTGCTCAGGGTTTGTGTCTAGAGCTGAGAAGGAGACTAAAGAAGATGCTAATAAATATTTTCCACTAAATATTGATGATTTATATGGGCTGAGTGGAAACCTAAATATCCATCATGATTATGGATACAAGTCTTATTCCATTTCACCAAAGACCTTTTTTGATGTACCGAGGCCTTTCCCATAACAATTTGTGGTAGATTTGATCAATTTGTTTGAATATGTCCTTAGGGACATGTGTTATCTAATAAAAATAAATGGGGATAACTTGCATACAACATTTAATTAAGGTATTTTAGCATCCCATAGATAGCCATTTATGAGTCCAATTTGAAATTTTGGCCCTTAAACTGTCAACCAACTAACTCCAATTAGAAAGCCTACTATCCTTAAGCACAATGCCCAAACAGGTCATAAGAAAAGAAGATCTTGGAAAAGGATTTTTTTAGGTACCTAAAAGGAAACATACCACTAAACCCAAGAGCCCCAAATTTGGGCTTTCCCCTTTTCAAATTTATTTTGTCTCTTTAGTTTTTGATGACCCTCTAGAAGAAGACAATGAGTTGTTTATGGAAACTAATGTGCCTAAAATGTAGTTTACGAAACAAAAAACCTCTCTTGACCCTCTTGACATGGGGAAATAATATGTTGGCAATTCTACTTTTCCAACAATGCAAAATCTCGTCACTTCTTCTCATAAGGATACCCATGAGGTTAAAACACACAGATTGGACAATTCCAAAAAAATAATTATAGACTCAGATGACGTTTTGGATGATTCCCCCTTTGTAAATTAGTTCCCTACTCACCATCCTTGAATACTTCATCCTTCCTTGAGCCAAGTGGAATTAGTAAAGAATTAAATAAGAATATGAAGATAGATACTAATTAGAAAGCTAGAAAAAAATCTAAAATGATCCAATTTCAAAGGGAAAGAGAAAAAATAGTTTCCTCAAGGAAAACAAAAGAGATATCCCATACATTCAACCATATTCAACATGAAATACATCTCATGGAACATCAGGTGTCATAAAAGTATCTGATCTAAGTGCAATGAAATTATTTAAATGATAAATGTTCATAATCGTCATATTCTTTTTTTACAAGAAACTAAATTTTATAATGATAACACAAATACTTTGGCTCAAAATATCTTTCCAACTTCTAATATTTTTTCCAGTGAGTCTCAGGAAGCTTTAAGGGGCATTTCTTTTTTGTTGAATCTCACAAAAATTGTGATGATTGACTATGCGGTTGTATAGAGAATCATATATATCCTTCCTCAAATCAAACACTCTAATTAGCAAGTGTTGTTTATCAAAACTTACCTCTCCACAAATTTGGAGGAAAAGAAAAACCAATGGAATAATCTTGAATACATCATTCATCTCTTTCCTCGAGCTTGGGTCATGTTTGGAGGGGATTTCAATTCTATCACTTCTTTATATGAAAATGGTGGGGGTAATAGGAATTTTGATGCTAACTCAAGCCTTATGAAGGAATATATTTCTACTCTTAATCTCATTGACATTAAGACAAATAATGGGTTCCTAACGTGGTCCACTCGAAGATCATGTAATGATTATATTTTAGCAAGATTGGATAGTTTTTTACTGACAAAGAACTTTCTTATCTCTGGGCAAGTCCCCATATATACCATTCTAAAAAATGTTGGGTTAGATAATTGGCCAATTATGATTAAAATATGGAATTCTCAGTGCCCAAAATCTCCTTTTCATTTTGATTTAATGTGGGTTTGACATGATGATCTTTGGAACAAAATTCAGGCTTGTTGAAAGAAGGGTAAGCCTCATCATGGCACTTAAATGTATACATTTGTGTAAAAACTTAGATTTGTCAATTCTCATCTTATAAATTGGAATTGGAATGAATTTGGATATATCAAATTTAAAAAGCATAAGATTTCTAACCTGTTAGAAAAAGTCAATGAAACTATCCATTCAGGCAGCATAATTGAAGACCTAAAACAAAAAGATCTTGATTTTGATTAATCAAATTGAGGAATGGAATCTCAGAGAGGAAATCATGAGGAAAAAATAATCCAAGATTAAGTGTTTTAAAGAGGGAGACAAAAACTTTGCATTTTTTGACAAATCCATGCTTATGAGAAGATCTTTTAACTATATTTCTTTTTTGGAATCTAATGGTGGCACCCTTGAATTCTCTTCATAGGGTATATGGAGCATATCTCTCAACTTATTTGCTCCATTATTTTTTGTTGTTATTTTGGATTTGAAAACCTAGAAGAAGATTCTTTAGTGGATTCCTAATATTTTTTCAAAAGAGGATAATAGAATATATTTGTGAATAGCATTTTTGTGGAGGAATCAAGAAGTGTTGTCTTCAGTATGAGTAAAGAAAAATCCCCTAGGCTAGATGGGTTTCCTATTGAGTTTTATCAATAATTATAGGACATCATTCACAAGCTAGGTCATCCAACGTCATTCTTATCTAAATCAATCAAACATTTACTAAGGCAAAGGATGTAAGTAATATCTCTGATCTTTGTCCCACTACTCTTTCCAATTTTTTATACAAAATAATTTCAAAAATTATAGTCAATAAATTGAAACCGGTCCTCCCCTAAATTATCTCCCTTGAGCAAGGAGGATATTTAGAGGGTAGACAAATCCTTGATGAGATTGTCTTCGCTCAAGAAGCTATTCATTCCATGAAACTCCAAAAATCTTCATCTATGTTAATTAGATTAGATCTTTCTAAAGCATATGATAGAGTTGATTGGGATATTCTCTTAAGAATTCTTAAGTGTTTTGGCTTCTCAAAGGAGTGGATTAGTTGGGTGAGAGGATGCATTTTCTTAGTATTTTTCTCAATCTTGGTTAATGGTATCACTACTAGGCCGTTTGGGGCTTCTAGAGGTACTCGACAAGGAGACCCTCTTTCTTTTTAATTGTTTATTATTATTAGAGATAGTTTTGGTAGAATTAATACTAGACATAGAGAAGAGAGAAATATTGAAGGTATTACTCTTGTGCATGGTCTTGACATGATGATGCATTTGTAATTTGTGGATGATTCTTCTTTGATAAGAAGGGCTTTGATTTAAGAAGTTTTGAATTTTAATAAAATGTTGCAACTCCTCAATGCTACAACTAAGTAACTCATTAATAAGGATATTTTATTTATTTATTTCATACATATCAATATAACTATTATTAATTAATAATATAAAATAAACAGTTATAATAATATAAAAATAAGTGGCATTTTAAAATGCATGGTCCATACACTACATTGAAGAAAAAATTATCAAAAAAATATATTTAAAAATGGTTCCGTCCCCATTTCGTGTCATACTATAAATAAAATGTATTAGTTTTGTAATTTTATGCTGATTTAATTATCGACAATGACGTCTGATAAATAATTTAATCGCCCTCTAGTTAGACTTTTGACCAAGTTCATTCCAAGGATCTCTATTAGCACATTATGTGCAGACAGACATTACATGGTAAAGGGACATGGAGGAAGAGGCGAAGTTACTAAGTTTCTGGGCCAGCGGATTTAGAATGAGAGCAGAGCTGGCTCTAAAAGCCAAAGCTGTTAAGTACGAATATGTAGAAGAAGTTCTCTCTAGAAAGAGCCAGCTATTATTGAGCAGCAATCCAGTGTATAAGAAGGTCCCTGTTCTCATTCACAATGGCAGATCCATTTGTGAATCTCGTCAAATCATTGAATATATAGACGAGACCTGGCCTACAACACCAGCCTTGCTTCCGGACAACCCATATGATCGTTATCTCGTCCGCTTCTGGTCAGATTTCATGGACAAAAAGGTATGCAATTTCATTGTTGCTACATGAAATATTTATATTAATACCCCTTTCGATTTAGAATGATGCATTTTTTCATTGGTTTTGCAGCATCTAGAGATTTGGGTTTATTTTGAAGATTTTATGTTAAAGAGTGCGGAAGAGAGGAGTGTTGTGATGAAAAAGGTGAAGGAAGAGTATACAGAAATGGGATTGACAGTGGAGCGTGGAGTAGCAGAATTGGAAAGAAGAGGATGCCTTTACGATGGTAAAAATCTGAAATACATGGACGTATTTTATGCTCCATTGGTGCCTTGGTTTTATCCTGTGGAAAAGATGATGGGGTTTAAGGAGGTTGATAGTGAGAAATGTCCGTGCTCATACAGATGGAGCCAAAGTTTAATTACCAACGAAGTGGTGAAATCAACCCTTCCTGATGCGAGTAAACTGTTGGACTATACAAGAGAGGAGTGGGGTTTGGAATCATTTGTGTAACTGAGTTAAGATAAAGGTGTGATTTAGATGAATGAATGAAGATTTTAGAAGATTAGATTCGATTTTAAAATAGAACTACTATTCGGAATTTAGAATTTATTAAAAATTTGACATTTACTTATTTTTATTTAAATATTTGATAATATTTTATAAATACTTTCTCAACTATTAATCTATGCGGAATGATTCAGTCCTTTCCCTTATTTTACATTTAAAAACTGCTTTTAAAATTTCAATTTAAGATAAAAAAAAATTGTGGAGAATGGGGCAAAAATATTCAGGCATAATATAGAACGCTGAAATGGAGAAATAAGAAAAATTGTAAAACTATATAAAGTTTCTATTCATGTAAGTAGTTTAAAAATATTTGTATATAACTCTTCGCAAGTTTTATAAGAAATAGTAATAATTTATTGTCATAGAACATTAAATGGAATTGAAAATATTTGACATCGAGCTATTTTAATTACAAATGTATAAGGTGGTTGTAGAATCAACACATAAATATGAAAAGGTCATTATTATATAATGTAGTAAATAAATGAAATTGTAACTTGTGATGGGCCTATTAATAGGTATATACATATAATCTATATTGTTAGAAGGTTATAAGATTTTACTAAAAATAATATAATTTAAATAATTTAAATTAGAATTATTAAATTTATATTAAGAATGTAATAAATGTAATGTTTGTAACAAAAATAATAATAATAAATATGTTTTATAATATAAAATATATAAAATATAAAAAAATTATAATTTGATCATATATAAAGTAAAAGGGAGTTCAAGGATATTTCTATTGAGTCAATTTGATATATTTATATTCTTTGTAATATTGAGTAAATTGTGAGAGATTTTAATGGGCGGACTAATAAAAGAATATAAAAAATTTAATCATACTATAATTAGGGAGTCAAAGAACTCTTTATATATCACCGACATAACTCTTATTAAATATTCTCCAAGGCCTTCATTGTAACTTATCTTCCTTTGATGAATTCTTTTACCATATTCTTATTTATCTTCCCTAAAAGGACTTACAAATGCAATTAAAATAGAAGTTGTTTTTAGTAATGAATGGTCAATGAATGCTATAAATGTGGGTATGAATTTATAAAATCATGTTTTAGATTTATCCATAGTCATTTACTCAATTGATGTAGTTATCCAAAAAATAGGGAAAACATAGTTATCTTAAAAATAGGGAAAACACTAAGTCATTGGTCGGGTCAATGACATTAAGGGAAGATTAGGATAAAATATAATGTCATTAGTTGAGATGATAACATTGGATATATATTATGATAACTATTAGGTCGATGATGTTAGGAATGATTAATAAATTTTAGAGGAGGGGTCAAATGAAGGACTAAAGAGGTAAATGATGACAAATTTGATTGATCATGATGGTCATGAGTAAACTAATTTTAGATAAGGAACTTATGAATAATTAAGGAGGTAAATAATTAAAAAATATGATAATAATGAAAGTATTGGAAAAGTAATATGTAAACATCTATCGAAAATCACCATGAGCCAATCCCACCCCATTCTAGATGCACCCTTTAAGGTATGCACTTAGGGAGATTGATTTGCTGATAAGTCCCTGCAAGAGAAAGTATCTTATCACATATGATCCACCTAAAGCTCATCACATTTAAAAATAATTTAACATGAGATAATGGTTTGGGATAGATACATAACAACACTAAATAATACAATTTTTAAATAAATGCTAAAATAAATAATGTTAAATGAATAACTAAAAGTAACATCTATATAACTTGACATAACTTTTCACACAATTGATTCCTAAAAATATGAATATCAACCATGGAGGGTAGACTAACTGCATTTGAAAAGCCCAATGAAAACAAGGCCAAAATAGATTAAACAAATGTCTACATACACATGATGGTCAATAAATGGAGGTAAAATGAAAAAATGTCATAAATAATTTAAGAACTTGAAAAAACTATCTAGTCAAAAAT